>JAJPUD010001712.1:197119-208296 GCA_023553655.1 Myrmecobius fasciatus | reverse complement strand
AAGTGAGTCTTTCCTCTAAGGGCAAACTTCCCCTTAGAATTTGCTATTGTGATCAAATCAAACTTAGAACAATTTATTCTTATATTTAAATATCATCTATTGTTATTGGCTGCAGAGAAACTAGATGGAACAAGGACAGGAAGGTTGAACTTGGAAGCAGGAAGACCTCAATTTGAATCCTGTCTCACACTTACCAGCTATGTGACTTTGGTCAAGTTCTTTGACTTTTTCCTCATTTGTCAAAAGGAGATAATTGCACCTAGATCACAGAGTTTTGTGTGGAACTGATAAAAGAATGTATTGAAAATGCTTTGAAAACACTCAAGTGCCATAGAAATATTAGCTCTTGCTACTGTTTTGCAATTATACGAGTCAGCATTTGTATTTTGTCCAGTGAAAACAAATATTCATCTCCCCTATTTCCATGTCCAGATCTGAAATGTCCTGTGCTCTATCCATGAGCATCATTGCATTTACCCATCCAGAGATTCTGGGTTTCCAGACCTGTGCATTAGGTATTTCTGTAGAAAGATTGAGGAAATCAAAACTCTGGACATTTAGGCTTTTCAATACTTGACAGGGATAAATCCCTCCCAGCAAATACTAAGGAATCATCACAATGGAAGAATGGAATCCAAAACCAGGGATAGACTCCTTGGAGGAAATGATAACAGAGAAAAGAGAAGTCTTGTGAGGAGATAGGGTTAAAGATGAAAAGGAAAGGAAGGAGGAAAAAGGATGTTGAGTAGAGATACTCAAGTAACCTAAAATTTCTGTTCCAGTTTTTAACATTTTCCTTTATCTTGGATGTCTTTGGAAGAAATCTGTAGTGATTCCTTCTCTGAATAACATTTTTAAATGCATAGGATTAAGAATGAAGCAGTATATATTGGAAGTTATCTATATATTCTTTTTTAACAAATCTTGCATTTAGACTGGATGAAGCAATTTCATCTTTAACTAAAGCCATAATTTGGGGCCCAAGCAGAAAATTCCATCTCCCATCATAGTGATATAATGTGATTTTGGGGTCCCCTGACCTTGGCAAGGCTTCTGTTCTAAAGTCTTTGGTCTTCTGGCTTTCAAATCTGCCTCAGGAAATTGAACACATCCAATGTATCTGAAGACCACTCTTAATTCATCTCTAGATTATTTTCTAAGCTTACCCTTGGATCATAGAATTAACATATCTATGATTGAAAGCTGTATAAGTGTATCTCCTTATTTCAGTTTCTTTACTGGATTCTACTTAGAATTTGATCAGATCAGTAATGGTGTCACATTGCTTTTAATAAACTTTGCCCCTTGACTAGGAGATGGGTTCAAGCCTGCAAATTCTTTTGAGATATCTCACAACACACCAGTCTGGGACTTTTGGAGTCCCCCTTTTTCAACCTCAATAATAAAATGCTCCCTACTTGCTTCAAAATGGAAACTGCTGATGGGGTAATACAGAAGTATCAATTATTATCAATCGTTATTATATAAACATAAATCATGAAATAAAATTACTATTTTATAAAAGAGAAAAGTGTAGAAAACAAGAGGATTACAATGATTACTTGAGTTTAGTGTGGATTCAAGCAATGGGGATGAAAGATGATGTCTAAATGCTAGTGAAAGGGAGAAGAGAACTAAAAAGAACAAAGTGGAGATAATATATTTTTTTAAACCTACCTGAAAACTTCTCTTAAAAAATCTTTCTCTGTGTTCCTGCTAAGACCAGTAGAAACTGTCCATGAAGATACAGAATATCCTTCATGGCATCATGAATGTATACCTCAATGGGAACAATACAAATGTATTACAGATGTCTTTATTCTTTCCTTATTATTATTTAAAAAGTATTAGAATCACATAATTATATAAGTCCAAGAAAAAAAAAACTGAGGTGGCAGAGAATAAGATAGATAGCATCATGGAAACAGTGAACAATAAGTTTAGACAGAATTTGAAAGATAATGAAGGACAGAAAGGCATTGTGTGTTATAGTTTGATGGTCACAAAAAGTAGTACATGTATTGAACAGCAAGAAGTGAGGGGAAATGAGGCATGTCCTGGAACCAACTCCTATAACTCTCAAACTATAATAAAATTTAAGTGTGTGAATTTATCTTTTGAAAATCAACAAATACTACAAATAAGGGTTTAATTTATTGTTTTGTGGATCAAACTTAAGAAAGTGATGGAGAAACTAGTATTTGGGCAAGCCCAGTGCTTTGCTAATAGTTGGAGCTTAATATTTATTGATTGATTAAAAAAGAATCATATAATTATAGATTTAAAAGGTACTTATGACATTATCTTGTTTAAACAAACTCCAGTATTTTATCCATGAGAAAACTAAGCACTCCAGATCAATCAATCATTAAGAATATATTAAGTAAATGCTATTTACAAGCTTCATGCTAAGCTCTGAAGCAAAAGCAAAAAATAAAGAAATGAAAAGCAAAAAACAAGAAAACTGTTCTTGCCTTTAAGAGGTTTATATTCTATTGGGGGTGACACTCTGTATATCAATCAGCACATAGAAGATACTCACAGAGTAGATGTATGGGAACCATAGAAAAGAAGCCACTAGCAAGTGACTGAGCTGAGTCTTAAAGGAATCCAGACACTGAAGTGGAGGTTAGAATTAAAAGTGTTCCAAGTATGGGGTAATCAGCTAGTGCAAAAGCATGGAGATAGATAATGTACTATCCTGTTTGAGGAATAGCATGGAGACCAGTATGGCTGGTTAGTAGAGACTGTGTAGGGAAGTATTATGTAACCTTGGGAAAATAGGAGAGAATCCAATTTATGAAGAGTTTTAAATGCCAGTCCAAAGAGTTTATATTTGATCATATAAAAGGAGTTATGAACTCCTTTGTCAATCTATGACAAATCCCTTCCCCTTTAAAAAATATTTTAAATGCATGAAATAAAATATATAAGAATACAAAGGAAATAAATTTATTGAAATACAGTTGTTGCTACATATATGTATATACACATATATGTATATGTATATATGTGTATATATATGCATGTATGTGTATACTTTTTAAAAAATTTGTGAACTCTGAGTTATAAACTCTTACAGAAGTAGTACAAAATCATAGAAATTTGTTGAGTAGACTGAGCTAGCTGTTCAAGATCACATAGTCCTTTCCTGCTACAATTCTAATTCTATTTACTTTTCCATGCAGTATTCCATTTGTCAAGGGGTATTTTGCCTGATGAAACTTAAGGTCAACAAAATAAATCTAGCAGTTCCTTAAAATTCATTGTAATAAGCTTTAATGTTCATATTGATATGCATCCATTAACATAATGTTCTATGGAACTTGTTCTTTGACTCTTAAATGCATGTACATTCTGTAAACTCTAGAAGTTTTTCTCTTTTTTAAACTCCCACAATATCTAATAGCAAGTTCCACAAGGTCAATGTGATCAACAGATATTGTAGACCAATTGATGAGAGCATGAATATTAGACATCAGGAAATTTGGGTCAGGCAACTTGGGTTTGAATTCTGTCTGCTATTTATTACCTTCATGACATTGTGTGAGTATGTGCCTCAGTTTCTTCATGTGATATTCATATTTCTTTTCTCATCTTTAAAATGAGAAAATCACATTGAGGAATTTCAAAATGGTGACAGATGGGCTTCCTTAGGCTCCTTGAAACTCTTTCATTAAGTGATTCTATTGGTACCTTTTCCCCATTCTATAGATGAGAACCACAGCTATAAATGAAGAAAAACTAAGATTTAGATAGTTTTGTAAGAAAGAAATAGTACCTATCGTCTTCATTTGACAAATAGAAGTATTATACTTTAACTCAAAGGGTTGTTTTGAAGATAAATAAAATGATATTCATAAAGTACTTTATATAACTTAAAGCAATATATAAAATCAGCTATTATTATTGAATAAGCTTAAAAGACTCCTAATTTGTATTTGAGATCATGAAACTAAATTATCTATAATGTTTCTTCCAGCTCTAATGTCCTGTAATGTCAAAGTAGATTAAAGGTCTAATTCTTATAGGCTAATTTGATGATATATGGTGTTTTCCTCCCCTTTTGGTAAAATGCAATAATATCCCTTTCTAACTTAAGAAAAAAATAAATGAAAGCATGAATGAAAATGCATTTGTTAAACACTTATTTTATGCAAAACACTGTGCTAAGAGGTGGGAATATAAATAAAAAAGCGGATAAGAACCTTCTTAAAGAGTTCATATTCCAATGGGTGTTAGTGTTCTTCTGGAGGAGACAACACTTGTAGATTTGAGCTATAACATGGAAAGATTCTGTGGTCCTTTGGGTGCAGTAGCAAAGCAGAAGGTAGTAATGTGTTTTCTTTAATGTCTTTTTCACTGATAAAATCATATTCATTTCTGATCTTGAACCATTTGACAATGCTAAGGTTTTTGATGTCAAGAGCTGTCTTTTCTGCGTCTCCAATAGCTGTGGTTGCTGAGGAGGTACTTACTGCAGCACCTGCAAAAGCAGTTGCCAGCTCCTGTCTGTACAAAGATAGTTTATCAGGATTGTGGCTTCAGGAACTCAACTGAAAGCAGGACCAATGTTTTGGGTAGTATTGGCAGTCTTGGGCATTTTGGGGCATCCTCTTGGAGTTACCTGCCTATGACAATTGGCCAGTGATTGCTGGTGGGGTAGGTGGACCCATCTCCACAGAACTGTTCCCTTTTCCCTGTAACTGTGGAATGCAAGAGTGCTTTTTAAGAGTTAAGAGACTAATGCTCTCTATCTTTCTCTAGCACCTGTTGATGTTCTCTATTCACTTAAATGATATCATTTGGACTCCTGATCCAGGGTAAGTGAATAGCAGAACAGCTGGCTCCAGACCAAAAAAAAAAAAAAAAAAAAAGAAAAGAAAAATTTTGCTGATGGTATCTCTTGACCTTTCCTTATTAATTCCTCCTTTTAGAGGGGTTTGCTGGTGACCCCATGCTGACACTTAAATACAGCTCACAACTCTGGGATCCTACTTGGTTCATCCTGTAAGACTATGTCCTAATACTTCCAAGCTTTCCTGCTTTTCTTCACCATAAAATTTGTCCCAGCTTAGATCCAATTTCTTTTCTGCTCTATTAGATATCTGGACTAGCTGATTTAATAAATTTATTTCAATTTAAATGTTATTGGTTGATAATACTAGTTTTGTATGTTACTCTGCTCAGATTATATCATATCAGTCATCTTGAGTCATCAATATCTTAAGCCAAAGAAGTGAATAAGTAAGGGTCACTGCCCGTCCTCCAGCTGGTCTCAGGATAGCCTTTGGGGAAAGGGAGGAGACTGTTCATGCAGAAGTGATGAGATAAGGCAGTTTAGAGAACTGGTATAGACAATATAAAGGACTTAAGAGTTTGAGACCTGAGAAAGAAAAAAGGCAGAGCATAGTGATGTCAGTCATTACACATTTATTGATTTCAGTTGTGTCCAACTATTTGTGACCTCATTTGGAAAATTCTGGATATTGGAGTAGTTTACCATTTCCTTCTCCAGCTCATTTTAAGTATGAGGACACTGAGGTAAAGAGGGTTAAGTGACATGCTCAGGTCACAAAGTTACTAAGGGTCTGAGATCAGTTTTGAACTCAAGAAAACAAGTCTTGACTCCAGGCGCAACACTTATCTATTGCACCACCTACCCATCTCATGACTAAATATTTATTTAGCTATTACTGTGTGTTTGGCACTGTGCTAAATGCTGGGATACAAAGAGGTAAAAGACTTTCCCTGTCCTCAGGGAACTCCCAGTTTAATGGAAACTGGTGGTTGCAGGCTCCATCTTGTGAAGACCTGATGTTGTATCCATTTCCCTTACTCCATGAGCAATAAGACAACTTAAGAAAAATCTAATTAAAAGTCCTTGACACTGACTCAACACCGATAGGAAAAATGTTGACTCCCAAGCCTAGACTCCATGCTCTCAACCAAAGCTGAGACCTCAGTCCAAAGTTTGTGAGTCATAAGTAAAGAATAGTCTAATGGAAGTATGAATCCAGCATCAGTAAGGAATGCTCTAAGGACTGGTGGGTTGCTAGCTGGTTCTAGATGAAGCAGCAAATTTGCAGCCACATGGTAATTTTTTTTCCTTTTAATAGTATCCTTTTTTCCAAATACATGCAAGGATAGTTTTCAGTATTCACCTCTGCAAAATCTTATGTTCCAAATTTTTCTCCTCTCTTCTTTCCCCTCCCCAATACAACATATAATCCGATATAGGTTAAACATAAGCAATTCTTCAAAATGTATTTCTGTATTTATCATATTGGGGGGGAAATCAGATCCAAAGGAAAAAGCATGAGAAAGGAAAAAAACAAGCAAGCAAACAATAATAACAAACAAAAAAGATGAAAATATTATGCTTTAATTCACATTCAGTCTCCATAATTCTCTCTCTTTCTGGATGTGGATGGCACTTTCCATTATAAGTCTATTTGAATTGCCTTGAATCTCCTCATTATTGAAAAGAAGCAAGTTTATCACAGTTGATCATCATATAATCTTGTTATTGTGTATAATGTTCTCTTGATTTTGCTCATTTCACTTAACTTCAGTTCATGTAAGTCTTTCCAGGAAGCCACATGATGGATGTTTTATTATTTATATGTAAGGATTGAAACACTATGTATAGTATCCAAGATTACCTGTTGATTCCTATGGGAATTTGACTACATTATTCCAGAATCATTATATGTCTCAGTGTCTGAGGCTGGATTTGAACTCTTCCTGAATTTTTGAAGTCTTCCTGACTCCATGTCAGGAACTTGATCCACTGTACCAAACAGCTGCCCTCAGCAACTATTTAATATGTGTCTAATATGTGCCAGGAACTTGTCTAAGTACAAAAGTAGAATTGTAACAGTTTCCATCATCAAGAAGTTTACATTCTATCAGAGGAGACATCAAATGCATATGCAGGAATATACAAAATAGGTATAAAGTGAATTTGTGAAGACTGCATCTGGTGAGGGGAGGAGGAAAGAGAGGGGTTCAGGAATGTCCTTATGTGGAAGGTGGATGCTTCGGCTGTTTTAAAGAACTCTTAAAAAGAATACATTCTGTTGTGCCACAGTTCCGCTGTCTCAGTTTCCCTTAATTATTCTGCCTCGGTAGCAACCCCCTTTCTGGACATTAGGACTAATATAATTGGGCTGCAGAATTATGCCCACTGGCATTCCAAAGAGTCATAAAACCTCCAGATGGTCTTTCTCAAACACTTAGACATCCCCCTTATCTTTTGGCTTCAGACTCGGTGTCTCCTAGCTACTTCCCAAACTTACCAGAATTTATGATCCCTTCCTCCATACCCCTAACCTGTCTTCTGCCTTCGTTTCTCTGAGCACCAGAGCCTCATAAGAGTCCTCACTAGAGTGCTGGATACATTGACATCCAGACAGCTGGCTAATATGTCTGCAAATCCAAACTCTCCATGGACTGGATGCTTTGAGACAAGAGTCTCATTCAGTCCCATCCACAGCTATGGATTCTAAACTATCCACTACTATCAGTAAAATATTAGCTATCTCTAATCTCTAATTCTGTCTCAGTTTCTTCGAGCATTACAATTCTAGACATGGGATAGACAGTATATTAGGAAGAGCAAAAAGGCAGTTTGCCTGAACTTCAGGGGATTAATGTGTAAGATGTTGAGAAAGCAGAATGGCACCACATTGTAAAGGACTTTAAATGTTCAAGAGAGGAATTTACATTTGCTCCCAGAAGTTATAGAGAGTCACCAGAATTTATTAAGCAATAGAATAACATGATCAGACCTATACTGTAGGAAATTCAATATGGCAGCAAGATAAAGAATGGAAAACACTTCAAGCAGGGAAGCCAATCTGGAACCTATTAATAAAGTCCGAACAAAAGATGATAAGGGCCTGAATCAGTGTGTTATATAATAGTCCCTACTAGAATGCAAGCCCCTTGAAGTAAAAAACCCTTTTTGATTACATTTCTTCACAGTGTGCAATATTACTATGAGTTTCCCCCTCCCCCAAGAGAAACTGATAGGATTTAGCAATTCAGCCATTCCACAGACACACCCTTATAAAACCAGAGAGACTTTGTCTGAAGTCCAGAATTATTTGGTCATTAGCTTAGTTGTATTTTTCCAGCTGTATAGTAGATGAAAAAATTTTTTCCATGCACTCAAAATTAGCATGTAGGAAACAATTAAAATGGATCTTTGGAAGGTAAGGGAGGAAATCATTTATTTATTCACAGAATATTTATTGAATACCTAATTTGTTAAGTGGGATAAAAAAAGTATTTGGGATAACAGAATCCTGAGAAGAATACTGATTTTTAAAATATTTTTAGATTCCTATATGAAAATTTTGACAGAATATTTAGCAGCCCCCTGATCATAAAAGAAAAAGAAATCAAACAGAAAAAGCAATTGACATCTAGAAGACTATTTCCAAAGTGAAAAAGAGTAGAGTTCAATTTAAATCCTCTTGTGTGGGACAAAAAGACCCTAACCCAAAATTGACTGCTCAGAGGCTTCTCTAGGTACAAACAGAAAGTTTCCTTATTTTGCTTCTCATGAGAAGCAGGGCAGTCCCTTCACCAGAAAGTCTGGGGCAGGGAAAGCCAATTTTACAGAAGAAGCATAGTTATATAGCCGAGTACTACAGAAACCCCCTTAATCCACCCATCTCCTGTTAATCTTTAAAATCATTGGCCAACTCAATCCATATTTCTCATTTGTCCTTGGTATGCAGGGCAGCTTTTGTGGTACCAGGATCTTGGTTAAGCAATAAATGTTTCAAATACCTTGGCTGGGTATGTTATTAAGAAAAGGTATCTGTTAAGTAGTATCTACTTAAAACCTTCAGCAAGCATCATATGTAATGGAGTCAAACTAGAACCATTCCCAATCAGATCAGGAGTGAAACAAGGCTGCCCACTGTCACCATTACTATTTAATATTGTATTAGAAATGTTAGCTTTAACAATAAGAGAAGAAAAAGAGATAAAAGGAATCAGAGTAGGTAGTGAAGAAACCAAATTATCACTCTTTGCAGATGACATGATGGTATACTTAGAGAATCCTAGAGACTCAACTAAAAAACTACTAGAAACAATTCACACCTTTAGCAAAGTGGCAGGATACAAAATAAATTCACATAAATCATCAGCATTTTTATATATTACCAATAAAGTTCAGCAGCAAGAGATACAAAGAGAAATTCCATTCAAAATAACTGTTGATAGTGTAAAATATTTGGGAATTTATCTGCCAAGGGATAGTCAGGAACTATATGAACTAAATTACAAAACACTTTCCACACAAATCAAATCAGACCTAGTCAATTGGAAAAACTTAAAATGCTCATGGGTAGGACGAGCGAATATAATAAAAATGACAATACTACCCAAACTAATTTACTTATTTAGTGCCATACCAATCAAACTCCCAAGAAATTATCTTACAGATCTAGAAAAAATAGTAGCAAAGTTCATTTGGAAAAACAAAAGGTCTAGAATTTCAAGGGGATTAATGAAAAAAAAGGCTGAAGATGGTGGACTTGCTGTACCAGATCTAAAACTATATTATAAAGCAGCGGTCATCAAAACCATTTGGTACTGGCTAAGAAATAGAGTAGCCGATCAGTGGAATAGGATAGAATCAGAAGACAAACTAGGCAATAACTATAGCAATTTGGTTTTTGATAAACCCAAAGACCCCAGCTTTTGGGATAAGTATTCACTATTTGACAAAAACTGCTGGGAAAACTGGAAACTAGTGTGGAAGAAATTAGGGCTTGACCCACATCTAACACCACATACCAAGATAAGATCTAAATGGGTTCATGATCTGGATATAAAGAGTGATTTTGTAAACAAGTTAGAGGAACATAATATAGTTTACCTCTCAGACCTGCGGAGATGGAATAAATTTATGTCCAAAGAAGAACTGGAACTTTTAATTGAAAACCAGATAGATAACTTTGACTATATTAAGTTAAAAAGTTTTTGTACAAACAAAATCAATGCAGACAAGATTAGGAGGGAAGCAATAAATTGGGAAATCATCTTTACATTTAAGGGTTCTGATAAAGGTCTCATCTCTAAAATATATAGAGAATTGTCTCATATTTATAAAAATTCAAGCCATTCTCCAATCAATAAATGGTCAAAGGATATGAACAGACAATTTTCAGAGGATGAAATTAAAACTATTTATAGTCATATGAAAAGGTGCTCCAAATCACTATTGATCAGAGAAATGCAAATCAAGACAACCCTGAGATACCACTTCACACCTGTCAGATTGGCTAAAATGACAGGAAAAGTTAATGATGAATGTTGGAGGGGTTGTGGGAGGGCTGGGACACTGATGCATTGTTGGTGGAGCTGTGAACGGATACAGCCATTCTGGAGAACAATTTGGAGCTATGCTCAAAAAGTTATCAAACTGTGCATACCCTTTGACCCAGCAGCATTTCTATTGGGCTTATATCCCAAAGAAATCATAAAGGAAGGAAAAGGCCCCACATGTGCAAGAATGTTTGTGGCAGCCCTTTTTGTAGTGGCTAGAAACTGGAAATTGAATAGATGCCCTTCAATTGGAGAATGGCTGAATAAATTATGGTATATGAATGTTATGGAATATTATTGTTCTGTAAGAAATGACCAGCAAGATGATTTCAGAGAGGCCTGGTGAGACTTACATGAACTGATGCTGAGTGAAATGAGCAGAACCAGGAGATCATTATACATGGCAACAACAGTACTATATGACGATCAATTCTGATGGACATGGCTCTCTTCAACAATGAAATGTTTCAAACCACCTCCAATTGTTCACTGAAGAAAGCCATATACACCCAGAGAGAGGGATGCGAAATGTGGACCACAACATAACATTCTCATACTCCTTGATTGATGTTTGCTTACATTGTGTTTCCTTTATCTGATATATCGTTTGTGTAGATAAGATTTTTCTTGCACACCAATGATAAGTTTGGAAATATGTATACATATATTCGATTTGCCAATATTTTAACATAATTAACATGTAGTGGATATCCTGCCATCTAGGGGAGGGGTGGGGAGTTGGGGGGAAAAATTTGTAACGGAAAGCTATGTAAGGGTTATTGTTGAAGAATTACCCACACATATGTTATGCAAATAAAATAAAAATT
>JAJPUD010001712.1:143529-187119 GCA_023553655.1 Myrmecobius fasciatus | reverse complement strand
ATATATATATATATATACATATTTCCACACATCATTGTTGTGCACGAAAAATCGTATCTACAAGAAAGAAAAATCAGATAAAGGAAATACAATGCAAGCAAACATCAATCGAGAGCATGAAAATGTTATGTTGTGGTCCACATTTCACATCCCTCTCTCTGGGTGTATATGGCTTTCTTCAGTGAACAATTGGAAGTGGTTTGAAACATTTCATTTCAACATTTGCTTTTTATAAGATTTTTGAGCTCCAGATTTTTCTTACTTTATCTCTTTCCCTTCTCCCTTCCTAAGGTGGCAAGTAATCTGATCTACATTATAAATGTACAATCATGTAAAACATATTTCCACATTAATCATGTGAAAAAAAACAGAACAAAATGAAAAAGTCATGAAAAAGCCAATAAAAGTGAAAATAATATGTTTCAATCTGCATTCAGAATCCATATTTCCTTCTCTGGATGTGGTCAGTATTCCCCATCATGAATCCTTTGTAATTGTCTTGGACCACTGTATTGCTGAGAAGAGCTAAGTCAGTCATAGTTGATCATTGCACAATGTTGCTATTGCTATGTACAATGGTTTTCTGACTCTGCTTACTTCACTCTTAATCAATTCATGTAGGTCTTTCCAACTCAAAACTTCACTTTCCATACTTATGTGCTTTCCAAAGTCTGTCTCTATCAAATGTCTGAAGTCAGTCCCCAAGAAAACCTGGAACTTGTCTTCTCAGAATTCAGCAATAATTTTTCTCTTCTCCAAAGCCCTCCCACCAACTCCTACCATCACCTAACCATGCCGCATTCTCTCAGCTAATTAGGAGACTATCATACAAAAATGCCCTAGGCTGTACTTGGCTAGAAACCAGAGTTATACCTACATCAAACATTTATCTGCCTCTACTGCTTCTTCTTCTTACTTCTATTTCTAGGGCCCAAAACAGAACAAGTCTACTATCTTCCCTTCTACAGACTAAACATCCAATTTGAAATGCCTTATTTTTCAGTTCTTTCACCATCCTGATTATCCTCTTCTTAGCTCAAACTTATTTTTATCCTTCCTAAAATATGGAGACCTAAATTGAAAATAAAAACTAGAAAAAGCTACCCTAAGGCTTTCTCCAGTCCTGGAGGCTAGCTCCAGACAGGCAAGTCATGGATATTAGTCTTTTAGCTTTTGTGGCTTCCAAGACCTTTTTTAGCCCTGTCCTTCCCTGAAATAAGAGCCTCTCCACCTTCTACTCTGGGACCTTCTCTTGTATTGCCAGAGAAACTGAGCCAAGATAGATATTGAAGAGATTTTTAATAGTGGAGAGTAGGACTGACGAACCATATCAACCAGTCGGCTGGATGGGACTCTTGTCTCAAAGCATCCAATGGAGGAGTAAGGCATTTCAGAGATTCTTTTTTTTTTTTTTTTTTGCTGAGGCAATTGAGGTTAAGTGACTTGCCCAGGGTCAACACAGCTAGGAAGTGTCGGAGACCAGATTTGAACTCAGGTCCTCCTGACTTCAGGGCTGGTGCTCTATCCACTGCGCCATTTAGCTGCCCCCATTTCAGAGATTCTTTATAGGATTCCAGCAATCAGGGAAACAAAGACAAGGGGGAGCAGAGAACTGGGTGGATGGAAGTTGCAGGAAAGGACCATAAATTCAATTCTGACAGGTTGGGGGTAAGGAAAGAAGGATCATAAATTCTGATAATTTGGGAGGGAAGAAGCTAGGAGACAGTAAGTCTGAACCAGAAAGATACCCAAACATTTGAGATAAGCCATCTGTAGTTTTATGATTCTTTGGAATGCCAGTGGCCAGAGCATCACAGCCCTAATTATCTCAGTCTTAATGGCCAGGAAGTGGGGGTTGCCACCAGGGAAATTGAGGCAGAACAATTCAGGGAAACTAAGGCAGAATAATTCAGGGAAACTGAGGCATAACACTCTAACCCAGGATCTTTTTTTTAAGCTTCCCTTGCTTCCCTCTTCCCATACTATATTACTTTTCAGCTTTCTTTTGTGATGTCTTCTCCCATTATATTGTAAGCTCTTTAAGGATAGAAATTATCTTTCCTTTTCTTTTTTTTTTTTTGTTTATTTCACATCACTCATTCATCTTCCTCCCACCATTCCTGGATAAAAAAGTGGCCATTCTCTTGCCAAGACTCTCTCGTTTGTATGCTTCCTTCCCCTTTCATCTCCTTAAACAAATCATACCTACCATCACCCCCATTATCATCTTTCTCTCCTCCCCTTATACATTCTAATGCAAACAAATCTCTTCATCTTTGAAGAACCTTCACTTTATCATACCATTCCCTCAAGACATTATTTTATGTTTCTCTTCTCCCTTCTTGGCAAAACTTTTTGAGAAAGCTATTTATAAGAGCCTCCATTTTCTTTCCTCTTAATTGCTGCAATCTAGCTTCTGATTTTATTATTCAACTGAAATTTTCTCTTTGAAGCTAACACTTATCTCTTAACTGACAAATCTAATAGCCTTTTCTCAAGCATCATCCTTCTTTTGGCCACTTACAAATAGTAGACAGAACATTGAACTTGGAGTGAGAAAAACCGGAGTTCACATCTAGTCTTAGGCATTTATTATCTGTGTGACCCTGGACAAGTTGCGTAAGCTCTATCTATCTCAGTTCCCTCATCTGTAAAAAGGAGAAAATAATAGTGTCTAGCTCCCAAGATTGTTGTGAGGATAAAATGAAATAATTGTAAAGCACTTAGAAACTTTAAGGTGTTATATATAAATGCAGTGAACAACAATAATATTAGTAATTATTTCTATGTAATTATTACACTATTTTTAATAAAGATGATGATAAAGTACACTTCCTCTATGGGCCTCTATTCACTCAATGTGCTAGTTTTCCTGCTTTAATCTGCCCTCATTTCCCAGGTCTAGGATCTCCCCAAAAGAACACCCCATACATTTACATTCAAACTCTGAGAATATACTTTTCCGCAAACCACTTCAGCTCTCCAGTCTCCATCAATATAATTCCCTTTACATAAAATTTAACAATTCACAATAATTAAACTTTTCTATCTTAAACCAAACTATTTACTTCACAACAAGACAAAATAAATAATAATATCATTGCAGATACTTATGCAATAAAGCAAATGCAGGAATAATAAATACATCCTATTCCACACATAAATGTAGTTTATATTCTGTCATCAATGCCCTTAGTATCTGTGAAAGAGAGTGGATACAAAGAAAAACTTAATGAGGAAACATGTGAAAGAGGAAAACCAGTGTACTAAATCCAACTCACAGCTGTGGAATTTTGAACTTCAATTTTCTCTTTCTGTGTCTATTTCACTGTCCTTCTGTTCAAAAAAACTCCTTAAAGAGCACAGCTTCCCAAGAAAATTTGACATCTCTATAGATGTTGAAGAGCTAATTCAGTTTTAAGAGTAGACTAAAAAAACTTAAAGTTAAATATAACAAATTAACAATAACTTGATTATTAAATTGATCAAGACCTATGTTGCTGCAAGATAACTTCTTGTTTTATTGGGTAGTAAAACCTTTCTTCCAACAAGAAAGGACTTTGGGACAGTCGGGCCTGTATTAGGTACTGTCCTTTGTTGCTATGTATTTTTGCTTATTGATTTAAAGCAAATCAATAATTTCAAATACAAATTTCCAGTAAACAGAAGTTTTATTTGGAATAATAATTAAAACAAGAATGCAGCTTCTGTGTTGAACAATTGCTTCTATTGCTAAAATAAGTGGATTCAAACTGTGCTTGACTAACACCTCCCTGGACATGGCATCTCAAACCATATTAGCCTATCCCCTGGATGACTAATTCTCTCCTTCCAAGTTATTCTTCAGCTCAGCTTTACTGAATCCTAAGAACAACTGTAGTTGCTAATTGATGTAGTTCTGAAATTTGATCTTTAACTTCCCTTTCTCTTCAAAGCATATTTAGATTCTGTTCTCGCTATGAACAACCATATAATGTTACAGTTAGTAAACAAATTTTAATCTTACATTTACGCAGTGCTTTAAGGTTTAAAAAGCACTTTACAAATATTATCTCATTTTAACATAATCCTGGGAGTGGATACTTGGGAGACATTCCCTTTTGGGGGCAGCTAGGTGGTAAAGTGGGTAGAATATGGGGCCTGTTGTCAGGAAGACTCATTTTCTTGAGTTAAAATTTAATCTCAAACACTAGATTTGTGAAGGGCAAGCTCCATTTGCCTCAGTTCCTCATTTGTAAAATGATCCAGAGAAGGAAATGGCAAACTACTTCAGTATCTTTGCAAAAGAATCAAACACAAATGAGCCACAACAATCCCATTTTACCAATGAAGAAACTGAAGAAGAAAGGTTATACTTTGACCAAGGTCACATAGCTGGTAAATATCTGAGTCTGGATTTGAAATCATCTTCCCACCCCTAGTCCAGCATTCTATCCATTGTACCATCAAGCTTCTGTCAGATAAATTGTATTTGTCTCATAATGAAAGAACAGTTTTGGTGTCCAAATCACTATAGCATACTACACAGCTTGTCACATTCAAAATGAGTGTCAATCATCTCAAAATTCTGATCCAGAGTAATCTTTTCTCTTAAATCTGTGAAAACCTAATGTATCCCAAATATGTGAAACTGCCAAAGGTGAAAATATACACACACATACACAGACACAAATCCCCTCCTTGCGCCCTTCTCTTCCCTACTCTTTCTTTCTTCTTTCCCCTTCCTCCGCCATATACATCATATTCTCTAACTGGATCTCTTCTTCTGGGCTTCTCTCCCATGTGTTCATTTATCATCTCCTTGTGGATGATTCTCAATATAAGATGCTCTATCTTCTGAATACCAATTACTTTTTAAACACCTTGAGCTGAATGTCCCATGGACATCTCAAACTCAACATATCCAGAACAGAATCCATTATTATTTCCCCCAAACATCCCTATGTTCTAACTTCTCTATTATTACTGATAGTACCACCGTCCTTCAAGTTATCCAGGGTAAAGTTCTTCACTCTCATTTACTTTATAAAACCTGTCCATCTTGCCATTTCTATCTTTACAATATCACTCATGTATATCCATTGTCTCCACTAGTACAACCAGGATTCTAGTTCAAGTCCTTACAACATCTTATCTAGACTACACTGACAATCTTTTAATTGATCTCCCTGTCTCAAGTCTCTCCCTAGTCCATTCAGCTACTAAAAGTGATATTATGAGAATACGTCTTCTATTTCATCTTCTTATCCAAAAAACTCTATTAGTTCCTCATTACCTCCTAGATAATATATAAAGTGTTTTATTTGGTATTTAAAACTTTATAAATTGTTCTATTTTTATCTTTCCAATATTATTACACTTTATGACATTCAGTCTGTTATCTAGATACATTGGTCTGGATTTGTTGTTTTCTATATAGGAAACATCATCTTTCATCTGGGTACTTTTGTCTAGACTATTCTTTTGCTAAGCCCTGAAATAAATCAAAGTCATACTTGAGGAATAAAGAGTCTTTAATCAAGATAATAGGATAGCGGATCTGCCCTTCCTCGAGGGATGTCCAATGGACTTCTCAACCAAAGAGACCCACAAAGAAGTTTTCATAGTTTTAGGATGAGAGGGGAATGAGATAGATAAGATAGCAAAGTCTGGTCATGAGATGATTGATAATCTGCAAAGAAAATCACATCATTCTATCTGTTTTAGCCTTCAAGCCATGAATCCCAATGGAAAGGGACAAGGACATCAAGAGCTACAACCTAGCTCAAGAATATTAAATATTTACCTTTACTAGGGAGAATCCCAGGAAGGAGGGACTTAGGATGTGAATCAGTTCAACATAATAGAGAATAGGAATGTAAGGGCATTACTGAAATTCTGACAATGCTAGGATCATTTAAGAGAGTGGCAAATACTATTTGTTATTAATAGATTTCATGATTATATTAACAATTTTTCTGTCACCTTCCTGGTTGGAATACTTTTCCTGTCCATTTAGATTTAATTCAAATCTTACTTTCTGCAGGAGACTTTTTCCAGCTAATAGTGGCTTTCCCTCTGAGATTATTTTCCATTTACCCTGCATGTAACATGTATATACCTGATCATTTACATATCATCTCCCCCATATCTTCTTCATAGGAATTATTGTCTTGTTTCTTGCATCTTATACTTTTGAAGTTGTTTTTTTTTAATCCCAAATGTAGAATTTGATACTTACATTTCACATTCTTTTCTTTAACCTGCTATAAAATATCTCTTCAGACTTGGTGTCATATGCAGATTTGATAAACATGGCTTCTTTGACTTCTTATAAATCAATGATATAAATGTTGAGTAGCACCAAGTCAAGGATAAATCACTAGTTTTCTCCATTAAAGATTTGTTACAAAGCTTATCTCAAGAATTTCATGACTATCCTGTGTCTAGAAATTTAACTAGTTTTACATCCAACTTTCTAAAGTGTTCACAAACCATCGCATTACTAATCTAGTCCACTATAGACTTACACTATTTAGAGAAGTAAAAGAGACTTTTGCTTAAAAGTCAAACCTACCAGAAAATTTAGACAAGAGACCTTTATCTGACTCATTTTACTTCAGCTAAGTGGTTCAGTGAATAGAACCTTGGGCCTGGAGTGAGGAAGGTCTCAGCTCACATTTGGCTTAAGACATTTATTTACCAGCTGTGTGACCCTAGGTGAGTCACTTAACACTCTTTGCCTTAGTTTCCTCAACTGTAAAATGAGCTAGAGGAAGAAATGGCAAACTACATCCATATCTCCAGTATTTTTGCCAAGAAAATTCCAAATGAGGTCATGAAGAAATGGATGTGACCAAAATGATTTGAAGTTTAAAGAGAAACATGAGAGTTAAAGCCCAAGCAAGTTATGGGGAAAGAAGATGTGTGTGTGTGTGTGTGTGTGTGTGTGTGTGTGTGTGTACAAAAGAAAGATATTACAAGAGTAGTAGAAGTGCAATAATCTTTGATCAAAGATATGAGGAAGAAGAAGGAGTGGGGGGTCCATCAATGGCCCCTCAAAGAGGCCATATAACATATGGTTATATTTTCTAGTCATTGTGGGAAATGACTAAGGTCTCAGCACTATTATCAGAGTAGTCCACCAGCCCTTTATATTGGAACTAGCACCTCTAAAACTTTTTCATTGATTTCCCAAGTTAGGACCATGAGTCAACCTTTCATCCGGTCAACTCTTAACATACCAAATACCCATACTAGGGAAGTTTTAGGCAAGGGCTAAGAGTTTTATAGCTATGATTAGGTTCTTCCTTAGGAGTGTCTTATTGATGTTCCATAACTAATGTTATTGGCAATGAAGTGCAAGGGATTGGCCTGCAAGGTCCCAGTATGTAATATTCTAAGTGTGGAATATCCCCTATTTAGAAGGTATCACAAATGGTAAGATAGAGATGGCGGGAATAGGAAAGATCCAGAGTTATAAAGGCTTCCTACCACAAAAAATAAATATGTTCTAGATATCATCTAGACATGTGATTGATTTTTGTAGAATGAGCACAAGGAAGAAGGTAAGGGCAACAGAATAAATTTTATTCAATGCCCAAAACAACAGGGAAAAGAAAAAAAGCAAATGTTACAGGGAAAATTTTTCCAAGTAAATTAATACTGTTTTCACAAAAGTGAAAACAAAAGCATCCAGTTTCTTTTTAAAATTTTATATTTTCAAAATACATGCAAGATAGTTTCCCTTGCAAAACCTTGTTTTTTGCGAGGTTTTCCAAATTTTTCTCCCTCCCTTCCCCCCACTCTCCTCCCCTAGCCAGCAAATAATTCAGTGTTGGTTAAACATATGCAATTCTTCTAAACATATTTCCACATTTATCAAAAAGTATCTAATTTCAGCACTCATTCAAAGGTAAACAAGATACCTCATCCAAAGGTAAACAAGATAAGGAAGTGATAATCTGATAAAGTTTCTTTTTATCTGTATACACATATACTACTGGAACTAGTTCTGCTTCTTGCAAGGTTGGGAGACTTAGGATCTTAACATTATAGATATTTTTTTCTTTTTTTAAAATTAAATCTTTTTTTAAAATTCATTTTTATTTATTTTTAAACTTTTATTTATTTTTTTTAATTGAAGCTTTTTATTTTCAAAACATATGTAAAGGTAATTTTTTACCATTGACCCTTGCAAAACCTTGTGTTCTAATTCCCCTTCCTCTTCCCTCTACCCCCTCTCCTAGATGGCAAGTAATCTAATATATGTTAAATATGGTAAAAATATATGTAAATCCAATTTAGTCATCCATATTTATACATTTATCTTGCTGCACAAGAAAAATCAGATCAAAAAGAAAAAAAAATGAGAAAGAAAACAACATGTAAGCAAATAACAACAAAAAGAGTGATAATTCTATGTTGTGATCCACACTCAGTTCCCACAGTCCTCTCTCTGGGTGCAGATGGCTCTCTTCATCACAAGATCATTGGAACTGGCCTCAATCAAGATCATAGATTTAGAATTGGTAAGGACATGAAAGGCTATTTAGTTCATTTTACAGATGAGGAAACTGAGGTCCATGGGAGTTAAAAGACTTACCTAAGGTCATATAGCTAGTAAGTATCACAAGTGAGATTCACATAAAGTTTGGCTGTTTCCAGACCAACTCTCTTTGCACAATACCATACTACCTCTTCCATTTAAAGGAACAAGCACTTGTTCTCCTTTTCCCCAAAGACAGCTTTCAAATGTCATTAGAGGGGAAGCTTATCATGGCTTTCTTTTCTTCTTTTTACCTTTTGACACTACAGATTACCTCCTTCTGGATCTTCTTCCTGATGAAAACTCAAATTAATTTGTTCTCTCCCTAAGGCTGAAATTCCTTAATGGACTCTGAGACCACCTCCCCAATTCCTCCCTGATTTTATCCTTCCAGCATCTCCTCAGCTCCTTCTGGATTCCTTCAAACATTCTTTATTTCCCCAAATCTTTCCTGGTTTTTCCCTGCTTCCTTCTGTCTATAATAAATCTCCCATTCCCAAAGCATGTTTGGATTTTGTCCATGACCTTTTCTTGTTAATAAAGGCACTTTCTGACAGGGAGACCTTCTTATTGTGAATTTGTCACAACCTTTGTGCTTCATCTTTTGAATAATTGCTCTACTGAATCCCATCATTCCCATGACACTAATGTAGGCATTTACTAAGGATCTTGACCGTCTTCTTGTTTTTCTCCATACTTTCTCCTTTAGTGAGCTCATCTCCTACTTGGACTTCTGCTATCATCACTACATTGATAACTCTTAAATCTAATCTTCAGTCCTGACTTCTCTCTCAAGTACCTGTTTGCTATTTTCAGTTGCCTGTGGGAACCTCAGTTTCCTCACCTATAATATGAGATGATTGGAGCCAATTTTCAAAAAATGGAAAAGAACAGAATTTGAAACTGTAGGCCAATGAGATTGAATTTGATTCCGAGTGAAACTCTTGAAAGGATCATTAAAGAAATGATTGGCAAATATCTAGAAAGGGAAATGGTAATTAGAAGGACCTAACAAACCTTTTTTTTTTTTTTTTTTTTTTTAATGTATACTTATTTCCACACATCATTTTTGGGCAGGAGAAATCGTATCTACAAGAAAGATTAATCATATAAAGGAAATACAATACAAGCAAACATCAATAGAGAGCATGAAAATGATATGTTGTGGTCCACATTTCACATCCCTTTCTCTGGGTGTGTATGGCTTTCTTCACTGAACAACTGGAACTGGTTTGAAGCATTTCATTGTTGAAGAGAGTCATAGGACCTAACAAATCTATCAAGCAATTTATTATGTGCCTACTATGTTCCACTTCCTATACTAATGATGAAGTCAGGGTAGCAATTCCTAGTTAAAAATATACATGTGGCAGATTTACAATGGCCATTCTCTTTGCCAGAAGGGATATGTATTTAGAAGAGGTTATAGACAAAACAAAGAAGTAAAATAGATGAAAAGAGTGGTAAATATGAAATAGATTTGGGAGAGCAATAGAATTAGCAAGGAAAGGAGTTTGGAAGAATTCATTAAAGGAATATGGCAGGAGATCTGAGTATGACATTGACTGGCAGCTTAAATCTATTGAAGAGTGTAGCAGACTAATCATAGTTAATTATAGTAAGGAGAAAGACACCATTAAAGGTAAGACACTATGAGGAGGGAGAGAGAAAGTCCCAAGGGAAGAATCTGGTTGCTGGGGGGGGGGGAGGGATTAAAGTCTAAAGTTTTGCTAATAAGTATCTCAAAGGTTGTTTAAAGATGCACAGAAGTTGGAGGGATAAATAATGATGGCTGATAAAGAAGTCCATCCTTACATCACTATACACACAGTTTGGGACTTAGTTATACTTAATAATAACAGGATGGGCTTCTTTCTGATATGGGAAGAGAATAATCTACTTTCAAAGTTCATATCACTAAGTGCTGGAAATACAAAAAGAAGTGAAAGATAGATCCTGACCTAAGGAGCAAACAATCTAATGAGGGAGAAATATAGAAAGAAATATATACAAAGAAAACTATAAAGAAGATAAATAAAAGATAATTTATAGAGGGAAGGCAGTAGAAATGAATAGGATTGGGGAAGGTTTTCTATATATAGAAGGTAGGATTTTAGTTGGAAGCAAAGGAATTTAGTAGTCAGAACGGAGGACAGAGAACATTTCAGTCATGGAGGTAGCTGGAGAAAATGTCCAGAGCTGAAAGATGGAGTGTTTTGTTCATGGAACAGCTAAGAGGCCATTGCCATTGGATTGAAGAGATTGAAGAGTTTCAGGGAGTAAGGTGTAAGAAGATTGGAACACACCATGACTTCATCAATAATAAGTCTCATCAAACTAAATTTTATTTTCCTTTTTTCAGGATTATTCAACTAGTAGCTAAAGGAAATAGTTTTCAATATCTACCCTTCTACAAACTTGTATTTCAAATTTTTCTTCCTCTCTTCCCTGCCTACCTTTCCCCTAGACAGCAAGGCATCCAATACAGGTTAAACACATGCAATTCTTTTAAACATATTTCCATATTTATCATTCTGCACAAGAAAAACCAGATCAAAAAGGAAAAAAAAATGAGAAAGAAAAAAAAGCAAGCAAACAACAAAAAAGGTGGAAATACTATGTCGTGATCCACATTCAGTCCCTATAGTCTTCTTTCTGGATGCAGATGGCTCTCTCCATCACAAATCTATTGTAATTGGCCTGAATCACCACATTGTTGAAACGAGCCAAGTCAATCACAGTTGATCATCACATAATCTTGCTATTGCTGTGCACAATGTTCTTTTGGTTCTACTTACTTCACTTTTAGTTCATGTAAATCTCTCCAGCCCTCTCTGAAATCATCCTACTGATCTTTTCTTATTGAACAATAATATTCCATTACATTCATAAGCCATAACTTTTTCAGCCATTCCCCAAATGACAGGCATCCACTCAGTTTCCAGATCCTTGTCACTACAAAAAGGGCTGCTACAAGCATTTTTGCATATGTGGGTCCTTTTCCCTTTTTTATGATCTCTTTGGGATACAGACCCAGTAGAGACACTTTTGGATCAAAGGGTTTGCATAACCATTTGAGCATAGTTTGTTGATATACTTAACTAACATTTTTTCCCTTTTTTTTATTAAAAGCTTTTTATTTACAAAACATATGAGTGATTTTTCTACATTGAGCTTTGCAAAACTATTTTTTTTGTTCCAAGCTTTTCCCCTCCTTCCCCCCACCCTCACCCCTAGATGACAGGTAATCTAATACATGCTAAATATGTTAAATTATATGACAAATCCAATATATGTATACATATATATACAGTTATCTTACTGCACAAGAAACATCGGATCTAGAAAGAGAGGAAAAAAAAAACGACCTAAGAAGGAAAACAAAATGTATGGAAATATTCACAGAAAGCTTAACTAACATTTTAACAAAGTTTTTGATGAGGTTTCTCATACTGTGCTTATGAAAAAAAATGGAAACATATGGATTAGGCAATAATATAATCAGATGGAGTCAGAGCTGGTTGGATGGCTAGACTCAAAGAGTAGTTAATGTTTCAGTGTCAGGAAGGCAGGGAGTCCAATAGAGATCAGAGGGACTTGAACTTGCCCCTGTGTTGCTTGACACTTTTGTTTCTGACAAGTGCACAAATTGTCCCTGGAAAAGAAGAGACTGAGGAAAACACAGTAGACACATTTCAGTATTTGAAGGACTGGAATGGAGATTAAATTTGTTTTGTTGGTGTCAGAGAGCATAACCAAAAGCAGTGCATGGAAACTGCCAAATAGCCAGTTTAGATTTAGGTTTCATGTCAGAAAAAAACATCCTAACAATTAGGAGAATCCAACAGTGGACAGTGGATTCTCATTTCTTAGGAGTCTTCCAGGAGAAGTTGGATAATCACTTGATGGCTATGGTAGAGTGGGAACTCCTTTTTGTATGTGTTAAATTAGATGGCTGCCCACATTTTTTTGAACTCACAAATTCTGTGATTGTGTAATTCCCTGGTCCCTTCCAGATCTATATTTGTGACTGCATCATCTCTGCCTGATTAATCCACCAGCACTTCAAACTCAATACATCCTCATCTTTTTCTGAAAATCTGCTATTTCCAACTTCTATTTTACTGTCAATAACAGTACAATACTTCCATTTTTTTGAATCCACCTTTTATCACTCACTCCCCATATATCATCATTTACTATATCCTGTTAATTTTGTTTCCATAATATTATGCAAATAAGGCACTTCATCTTTGTTCCCATTACCACCATCCTAGTGCAGAGAACAGAAGGAAACAAGTTAGGTAGGAAGGAAGGAAGCAAGGAAGAAAGGAAGGAAAGAAAGAAGGAAGAGAAAGAAAGAAAAGAAGGAAAAGAGGATCACTGAGGCATTTTTTTTATAATAGCTTTTTTTCAAAACACATGCAAAGATAGTTTTCAGCATCCATCCTTGCAAAACATTGTGTTCCAAATTTTTCTCCCTCCCTTTTCCCCCCTCCCTCCCCTAGACAGCAAGCAATCCAATATAGTTAAAACATATGCAGTTCTTCTGAATATATTTCCACATTTATCTTGATGCTCAAGAAAAATCAGGTCAAAGGGGAAAAATGAGAAAGAAAAAAAAACATAAGCAAACAAACAACAACAACAAAAAGTTGAAAATATTATGTAGTGATCCACATTCAGTCTCCATAGTCCCCTCTCTGGATGCAGATGTCTCTTTCCATCACAAGTCCATTGAAATCGAGACATCTTTTTTTAACGTAGAGAAGAGTCAGAAAGAACAGACAAGTAGAACAATTTTGAAAGCTACAATTTGCATTTTTAATATTCTTAAAAAGAAAAGACATTTGCATGTACAATCATCTTTTTCTGTTTTATGGTGTGTGTATGTATGAGTATGTGCACACACACATTTGATATTTAAGTTCAGAATAAAAATACACTATAATAACCTGGTCAGCAGAATAGTAGTACTATAGCACTTGCCTCACAAGTCTATGAGGTTCAAATAAAATAATGCATTTGAGGCACTTTGTAAATCATAGAGTACTAAAATGGCAATTATCATCATCATTATCTCAATACCTCCTCACTTTCCTCAGTTGTTTCTCCCACATGATTAAAAAACTGGATGGAAGAGCAATAACATCCTTCCACAACATCATTTTTAGAGATCTTGGAATTTTCCAGCTAAACTTCATTTCCTTTGGTTTTGTTTCCATAAACATCATGTCCTCATGCTCCCAGGGTTCCCATTCTCTCCCATCTTACCCTTTTTACCTTTCTTTAGTTTATTTTCTTCCCCCATTAGATTCTTAGAGGTAGGAACTCTTTTTTTATTTGAATCTCCACCTTTTGTATCAGATCTGACACATAGTGGTATTTAATAAATGTTTATTGCCTCTCATTATTATTATTAATAAGATATTTCAATAGATACATGATTTGATTAATGTTGGTTCTCCCTCCACTGGTGCAGATTGCAACCTCTCCATATCTGATCCTCTCAGCAATGTTCATTTGTGGAACTACTGAGTACATTGGAGAGATTTCTAGATCCTATCTTACTGTGGACGCCAAGTGAAAATCATGGGAAAATTCGATAATTGCTAAATGAAAAATAAGAACTCCACAGGATATACCAGCAGGATAGTCCATCTATTTTTAAGAAGGCAACATTTAATTTATCAAAAGTAAAGCACAAGAATCTTTGGTTCAGTAAGAAGGAAGATAAAATTCCATTTTATTCTGATAGTAACAATCCATAGGGTTTTTATGATGCCCTGAAAGCTATTTATGGGTCAAAGATCTCTGGTGCTTCTTAATTACCCAGTCCTGATGGAACCATTTTGATTAGTGATAAGAATATGACCCTCGAGGGATGGGTTGAACCCTTCCTTAGTGTTCTCAATAGACCATCATGAGTCAGTGCTGAAGTCATTGACAATTTACCTCAGGTTGAAGTCAATCCCTTCCCAGCTGAAGTTTTGACTGAAGGAGGTTTTGAATGCTATTGTGGCAAAACACTTGGTGTTGATTCTATTTCAGCTGAGATTTACAAAGTGGTGGGTCCATTGCTCATACAAAAATTGAATAAAATTTTCCAGGTTATATGGCAATAGGAAGTTTCCCCCAGGGGTTCAAGGATCCTTCTTTTGTTCATCTCTATAAAGGTAAAGAGAACAGATTGTCCTATGACAATCATAGGGAAGAGCCTCTCTCTTAGTCCCTGCTGGCAAAATTCTTGCCAAAGTTCTCCTTAATGGTCTGATCCTGCAACTGGAAGATGGTTGTCAATCTGAGAGTAAGGGTGACTTTAGAAAGGGTCAAGGTATGGTTGATATGGTTTGATATGGTTTGCTGCCCAACAACTCCAGGAGAAACTCCAGGAGCAGAACAGAGCTGTGTACATGACATTTGTAGATCTCTCCAAGGCCTTTGACACTGTCAGTTGCGAGAGCCTATGGAAAATTATGTTAAAATTTGCTTTGATAAAATACAAAACAATTCAATACAATACAATACAAATATACTCACTATTGTACATCAATTTCATGAGGGCATGCTTGCCTGAGTTCTGGATAATGAACAATGCCCTCATGCTTTCCATCACCAGTGAAATGAAACAAGCTTGTGTGCTTGCTTCCATGCTTTTTAGTGTGATGTTTTCATTCATGTTGTCAAACACCTTCAGTGAGGAAGAACGCAGAATTAAGATCAGCTCCTGCGCTGATGTTAAACTCTTCAACTTGCAAAGGCTACAAGCCAAGATTAAAATAGAGAGAGGATTGGGTGCACGATTTTTTGTTTGCAAATAATTGTACACTCTATATGGCCTCTGAAAGTGAAATATAATGAAGCATGGATCGATTCTCTCCTGCTTGTGCTAATTTTGGCCTAACAATAATTGCAAAAGAAACTACTGGTGCTTGTTGATAGAGCACCTGTGGTTATTGCTTATTGTTATTACCTAACAATAATTGCAAAAGAAACCACAGGTGCTCTGTCAACAAGCACCGCCTCAAATGGTCTATTTGTGTCTCACCTATGGTAGAGTATTCCGAGCTCAGAGTGACCTGATTAGCCACAGTTGCACACAATATAATGACTAACATAGTGATGTCATTTTGGTTTTCTTTGAGAATGAAGAACCAACAACCAATCAAATGAGATATTATATATATTAAATGTTTGTAAAACTCACAAGGCTATATAAATGTTAGTTATTAATAGCTATGGTTTTAAAAACCCCAGCTTTTGGGATAAGCACTCACTATTTGACAAAAATTGCTAGGAAAATTGGAAACTAGTATGGAAGAAACTAGGGCTTGACCCACACCTAACACCACATACCAAGATAAGATCCAAATGGGTTCATGATTTAAATATGAAGAGTGATATTATAAGCAAATTGGAGGAACATAGGATAGTTTACCTCTCAGACCTGTGGAGATGGAATAAATTTATGTCCAAAGAAGATTTGGAACTCTTAATTGAAAACCAGATAGATAACTTTGACTATATTAAGTTAAAAAGTTTTTGTACAAACAAAATCAATGCAGACAAGATTAGGAGGGAAGCAATAAATTGGGAAATCATCTTTACATTTAAGGGTTCTGATAAAGGTCTCATCTCTAAAATATATAGAGAACTGTCTCATATTTATAAGAATTCAAGCCACTCTGCAATCGATAAATAGTCAAAGGATATGAACAGACAATTTTCAGAGGATGAAATTAAAACTATTTGTAGTCATATGAAAAGGTGTTCCAAATCACTATTGATCAGAGAAATGCAAATCAAGAAAATCCTGAGGTACCACTACACACCTATCAGATTGGCTAAACTGACAGGAAAATATAATGATGAATATTGGAGGGAATGTGGGAAAGCTGGGACACTGATACATTGTTGGTGGAATTGTGAATGGATCCAACCATTCTGGAGAGCAATTTGGAACTATGATCAAAAAGTTATCCAACTGTGCATACCCTTTGACCCAGCAGTGTTTCTATTGGAGTTATATCCCAAAGAGATCTTAAAGGAAGGAAAGGGCCCCACATGTGCAAGAATGTTTGTGGCAGCCCTTTTTGTAGTAGCTAGAAACTGGAAACTGAATGGATGCCCATCAGTTGGAGAATGGCTGAATAAATTATGGTATATGAATGTCATGGAATATTATTGTTCTATAAGAAATGACCAGCAAGATGATTTCAGAGAGGCCTGGAGGAATGAACTAATGCTGAGTGAAATGAGCAGAACCAGGAGATCATTATACACGGCAACAACAAGACTATATGATGATCAATTCTGATGGACATGACTCTCTTCAACAATGAAATGTTTCAAACCACTTCCAATTGTTCAGTGAAGAAAGCCATATACACCCAGAGAGTGGGATGTGAAATGTGGATCACAACATATCATCTTCATGCTCTCTATTGATGTTTACTTGCATTGTATTTCCTTTCTCAGATTTTTTTTCTTGTAGACACGATTTTTCTTGCATAGCAGGATAAGTGTGGAAATATGCATACATATATTCGATTTGTCATTAACATAATTAACATGTAGTGGACTTCCTGCCATCTAAGGGAGGGGTAGGGACTAGGGGGGGGAAATTTGTAACAGCAAGCTTTATAAGGGTCATTGTTGAAGAATTACCCATATGTATGTTTTGCAGTTAAAAAGCTTCAATAAAATGCATTAAAAATAAAATAAAATAAAATCTAAAAAAAATTAATAGCTATGGTTTGTATTTGTTCCATTTAGATTTTGAATAGAGCATCCTCCATGACATATATATATATATATATATATATATATATACACATATATATATATATAGTGGCCAACATATGTTTCCATATTTTGTCCCGTAGTTTAAATTGATGATGAAGATGACTAAGAAGTGATTTCTGTAATTGTTATCTTCATCACTCAAGGAAGACTTTGATCTTAATATCATCATGGGAGACACATTGTTGGGAGGGAATCCTTATGGTGACATTTTACTATGCAATGTCATGGTAGACTGTTAATATTATAAGTGATGAAGCAGCCCTAGGAAACAGATAGGATTTATTTTTTATTATTATTATTTTTGCTGAGGCAACTGGGGTTAAGTGTTAAGTATCTGAGGCCAGATTTTGAATTCAGGTCCTTCTGACTTCAGAGCTGGTACATCATCTGCCTGTCTCAGCAACAGGATTCTAAGGGAGAATTCCCTAGAGTGTGGAGCATATAGGCTTAGAAACGATATGAGAATTAGGGAATGCTATCAACCAATAGCCCCTGTTATGTGATCCCTGGCATTTCCCTGACCCTATGAAGAGCCCCCATTGGGGCAGTTTCCTGCCTTCTCAGAGTGGACAGATTCTTCACTCTGTATTAGATTGCATTTGTCATCCTTGGGAAGAAATTTCTGTGGAGAAAAAAGGGAGACAACAAAAGGCTCTGGAACTCAACTGAACTTAATTGAGCCAAAAACTAGAAATATATCTTTGCTCTGGGCTTGATAACTAGATTTTTTCTTTCCTTGCCTGTGTTAGGTCAATCATTATACTGATCTTTGTTCTTGATTTTGGAAATTGTACCAGTGGCCATTCACAATGAAAATTTGATCAGCTGGAGAAGATAATTTGTGAAAATTTGGTTTTTCTTAAATTTTCATTAAGAATATCTTTAATATATATAAATAGAGAGAGAAATAGAGAGAGAGATAGATAATCTTATATAAATTTTCAGAGATGAGAAAGTAGTCTTGTGAGGTGATATTACTCAGAGATATCTTTCTGGTTGCCTTTTTTTTTCTTTTATCAAAAATACCATCTCTTGTATTTTCCATTCTTTTGGAATTGTCCTCCTTTTTAGTTATCTTGAAAAATCAATGGTCTCACAATATTGTCATTTATAGCATAGATTTCCTTTTGGGTGTATTTGATGAGATCCAACTATGCTTCTACACATCATTTTCTTTTTTTTTTTTTTTTCACATTTTATTTATTTATTTATTTATTTTTTATAAAGCTTTTTATTTACAAAACATATGTGACCTTTCAACATTGACCTTTGCAAAAAAACTTTTTTTTTTCCCAAGCTTTTCCTTTCCTTCCCCCTACCCCCCACCCCTAGATGACAGGTAATCTAATACATGCTAGATAGGATAAATTATATGACAAATACAATACATGTATATATATCTATACAGTTATCTAACTGCACAAGAAACATCAGATCTAGAAAGAGAAGAAGAAAAAAACAACCTAAGAAGGAAAACAAAATGCAAGGAAATATTCACAGAAAGCGTTAAAATGCTGTGTGGTGGTTCACTCTCAGTTCCCACAGGCCTCTCTCTGGATGTATATGACTATCTTCATCGCAGCACAACTGGTTTGAATCACATCATTGTTGAAGAGAACCATGTCCATCAAAATTGATCATCTTATAGTCTTGTTGCTGTGTATAATGTTCTCCTGGTTCTGCTGATTTCACTCAGCATCAGTTCATGCAAGTCTCTCCAATCCTCTCTGAAATCCTCCTGTTGGTCATTTCTTACAGAACAATAATATTCCATAACATTCATATACCATAATTTATTCAGCCATTCTCCAATTGATGGGCATCTTTTCAATTTCCAGTTTCTTGCCACTACGAAAAGGGCTGCCACAAACATTTTTGCACATGTGGGTCCCTTTCCCTCCTTTAAAATCTCTTTGGGATATAGGCCCAGTAGAAACACTGCTGGGTCAAAGGGTATGCACTGTTTGATAACTTTTTGAGCATAGCTCCAAATTGCTCTTCAGAATGGTTGGATCCGTTCACAGTTCCACCAACAATGTATCAGTGTCCCAGTTTTCCCACATCCCCTCCAACAGCTATCATTATCATTTCCTGTCATTTTAGCCAATCTGACAGGTGTGTAGTGGTATCTCAGAGTTGTCTTAATTTGCATTTCTCTGATCAATAGTGACTTGGAGCACCTTTTCATGTGACCGGAAATAGTTTCAATTTCTTCGTCTGAAAATTGTCTGTTCATATCTTTTGACCATTTGTCAATTGGAGAATGGCTTGAATTCTTATATATTTCAGTCAATTCTTGATATATTTTAGAAATGAGGCCTTTATCAGAACCTTTGGATGTAAAAATATTTTCCCAGTTTACTGCTACCCTTCTAATCTTGTCTGCATTCATTTTGTTTGTAGAAAACCTTTTCAACTTGATATAGTCAAACTTATCTATTTTGTGATTAATGATGACCTCTAGTTCTTCTTTGGTCACAAATTCCTTCCCCCTCCACAGGTCTGAGAGGTAAACCATCCTACAGTGTTCTAATTTGTTTATAATATCATTCTTTATGCCTAGATCATGAATCCATTTTGACCTTATCTTGGTATATGGTGTTAGGTGTGGGTCAATGCCTAATTTCTTCCAGACTAGTTTCCAATTATCCCAGCAGTTTTTGTCAAATAGTGAGTTTTTATCCCAAAAACTGGGGTCTTTGGGTTTATCAAACACTAGATTACAATTGTCATTGAGTGTTTTGTCCTGTGAACCTAACCTATTCCACTGATCCACTACTCTATTTCTTATCCAGTACCAAATGGTTTTGGTGACCACTGCTTTATAATATAGTTTTAGATCTGGTGCAGCTAGGCCACCCTCATTTGCATTTTTTTCATTAATTCCCTTGAAATTCTTGACCTTTTGTTTTTCCAAATGAATTTTGTTGTTATTTTTTCTAGTTCAGTTAAATAATCTCTTGGGAGTTTGATTGGTATAGCACTAAATAGATAGATTAGTTTAGGTAGTATTGCCATCTTTATTATATTCGCTCGACCTATCCAAGAGCACTTGATGTTTTTCCAATTGTTTAGATCTGACTTTATTTGTGTGGAGAGTGTTTTGTAGTTTTGCTCATATAGATCCTGACTTTCCCTTGGCAGATATATTCCCAAATATTTTATACTATCGATAGTTATTTTGAATGGAATTTCTCTTTGTATCTCTTGCTGTTGCATTTTGTTGGTGATGTACAAAAATGCTGATGATTTATGTGGATTTATTTTGTATCCTGCAACTTTGCTAAAGTTGTGGATTAATTCTAATAGTTTTTTAGTTGATTCTCTAGGGTTCTCTAAGTAGACCATCATATCATCTGCAAAGAGTGATAATTTGGTTTCCTCATGACCTACTCTAATTCCTTTAATCTCTTTTTCTTGTCTTATTGCCAAGGCTAGCATTTCTAATACAATATTGAACAGTAATGGTGATAGTGGGCAACCTTGTTTCACCCCTGACCTTATTGGGAATGGTTCCAGTTTGTCACCATTACATATGATGCTAGCTGATGGTTTTAAATAGATGCTACCGACTATTTTAAGGAAAAGTCCATTAATTCCTATACTCTCTAATGTTTTTAATAGGAATGGATACACATCATTTTCTTAAGTGACATTGTTAAGGCCTCACTTTGCATTTGAAATATTGGGTTAGTTCTCTTATCTTCAGCAAGAAGAGCTTGCTATATGAATGCTGGCAAATATTTTCTATTTGCTATATGTTGGCCTTCCAGATTAATCCAAAAAATTCCATGGATGATTCGCTTAGTTGGATCTAACATGAAGCTTTCTCCAGGCCTGTTTTCTTCCCTTCTACCATTTTCTCACTCTTACTTGATATTTTGCTATAATATCTGTAATTGCACTCTTCTACCATCCTTTCTCATAGCACTTAGCTCAGGAGTTTATATAAGAAATAGGTACTGTCTTTTGTTGCCACATCTAGTCCACATGCTTGGACATTAAATATTTGCTGAGTGAGAGAATCTCTGGATTTGTGGTGTTGTTTTTTTTTTTTTTTTTTTTTAGCCTGTTCATTGTGATAAACACTTTACTTAAAGTTGTTGTAAACTTCCCTAAAAAGTATTGATAACTCAATTTAGCCTTTTCATTTATTACTTCCCATTTTCCAGTGTCAGCTTGTTTAAACTGGTTGGGATAAAGCTGTTTTTATTGCATATAATGCCTTCTAAGTTTCATCTTTTTTCCACTTCGTTTGGTTTTTTGGTCTTTGCTCTAACTAGTTAATCATTTGCACACAGATAGCTGATTTAGTGATGATTCCTATCAGGAATTAGTCATTTATTGTTAGTTAAACTGTAGTTAATTTTATTTAGCATCATATAACCAGGCAAACAAGCATTTATTATTTACTATGGGTAGAACATTATGTTAAAGACTGGACATATGAATGTAAGCAAAAAGAAAGACAGTCCTTGTTCTTAGGGAGTTTATATTCTAGCGAAGGAACATAACACACAAAAAGGAGTTGAAAAGGGAGAAGGGAAAATATATCCAGTAAGAAGTGTAGGGGCAAAATGTAGAAAGTCACAAGCAGAACTAGAAGGAAATAAAGTGTCACTAATGTGGGTTCCTTCCCAAAATGGAGGCCTGGATAGAACTCTTCAATGGAAACTATGTACCAATTTGTATGGAGCTAACTTATCTGTATACATTTCATCATTCCTATAGGATTGTAAAGCTTTTGTTTTGTTTTGTTTTTTTTAACAGTAAGATAATAGTAAATTGGTTTTTTTTAATGATAAGAAATACTTTTAAGTTGTCTGTGCCACAAACATAGAAATGTAAGTTCAATAGAATTTTCATCATTTGACATAAATACAGGAAATAAATACAAGAATATACTTTTCTGATCCTCTTATATAAAAACTGACTCTGTCCCTTATTGTCTGGGTGATGTTGATCAAGTTTTTTTCCTCAACTATAAAATGAGGAGGCCAAACTAAATAATAATCACAATAATTGGAATTTATATAACACTCTATGGTTTGCAAAGCACTTTGCACATATTACTAATTCGATCTTCATAACCCAGTGAAATGGATACTATTATTATTCCCATTTTACAAATCAGATAACAGAGGCACACATGTTAAGTAATTTGCACAGGATTCATAGCTAGAGAGTATCTGAGGAAGGTTCAAAGTTAGGTCTTTTTGATTGTAAATCTCATATTAAATCCACCCTGCCAGTTAGCTACTGACCTTAGATGATCTCAAAGGTCCATTCTAGTTCTTTGAATTTATGATTGTGGAACAGTCCTGTATATTACAGATTTGCTTTTGTTTGAAATTTGCTGTCCCTGGGATCTAGGCAGCTGTGCAAGCACCCTCCCACCATGTAAAACTAGCTACCTTGCCCCTACCTCCACTGCCTCACATATAAATTTGTGATCCCCACAACCTGAACACCAGGTAGTTTACAGTTTATCCTTCCCCCAGGGCTCTCAGGTACCTTTAACGGTATTGAGGAATATCTAGGCTCTCAGAAAATGGGTCCAAGCCCCAATGATGATGTTTCTTCCAAATATAGAGGGATCCCTGAACCCCAATTCCATCTAGTGGCTAAAAAATTTTTACAAAGAAATATTTACTTCAAAAAGTATTATCACAAATATACAAATTTACTTCCCTAACACCTGATTGGCAAAACCACCTTTCTCCCTGGACAGAACAGTAAGTAGGTAAGAAATCAATTCAAGTGAGGTGAGTTCTCATTGCCAAGTATGCACTGAAGAGGGGCCACTCTAAGAGACCATGACTATGTACTAGCAGTACTAGCACTGTGACTTTCTCTGCCAAAAGGCACAAAAGAAGCCCTATATAAATGTTAACTATCATCATCGTCACAACCACCAGCTCCAAACAGCTATTTTAGCTCACAGCCAACAACAGAATTCTGTGAGCATCTTTAATGCTGGGATTCCATCTTAATTATCTTTGGATCTTCCTTAGCATCTAGCAATGTGTTCTTCACTGGATATTCAGTAAAAGATATTGAATGAATGAGTGACTGCATAAATTTGTTAAAATGATTTTCAGTTACAATCAAAATAACTGTTTTCTCATGGAACTCATTGCAATCAAATCGCCAATCAATCAACAAGAATATATTAAATATCTCTTATTTGCCAAGCACTGAGATTTTCCTTATATTAATTGTGAGAGATAGCATCCTCTGTCCTTTATATACCACCTGACTTTTCTTTGGTACGCTAGAGGCTTATTTCACTCCTGCACAGAGCAAGCACCTACTCATTTTCTCACCTCAAGCTCCCAACTGTGTTATTGGACTCCTTAACTGATCTGCACACATATGTAGGCATACAGTCCTTGCAATTTAAAATACTCTTAAATGGAAATTTATGCACCCCTTAAGTATTTATGACGAATATGGACACATCAAGCCTTTACACATATTTATATATATATGTATATATATATGCATATATATATATATACACACACATACCTATATAGTGATGAATTTATGACCTCATCAATCTGGGTACTTCTTCCAGTGATGCAGATAGTGCCCCATCAAAACTTCTTATCCTGGGTGTTTCTTGTTTATATGTTCCAGTCAATTCTCCATTATTGGAGGGGAAAGGAGGGAGGTCCATTTGTCATGCTAGGAATCTTCTTCTAGATTTCTTTATATTCTAAATATAGGACGTGAAAAAACACAACATTAAAGAAATATGAGGGTTGGTCAGGGAGAAATTGGAAGAAGAAAGCCAGGTCTTAAATGCTTTCATCTTATTCACTTTCTGTGTTGGTTTGAGGTACTTTCAAGGGTTCTAGAGATTCTTGGATTTTTAAGTAGAGAAGCCCAATGTTGCCTTTCATACATTTCCCCAAGAGCTTTCTATAAGTGACTACTGTTTCTTTCTTTCTTTCTTTTTTTTTATTAAAGCTTTTTATTTGTATAACATATATATGGGTAGTTCCCCAACATTGATCTTTACAAAGCTTTCCATTACAAATTTTACCCCCAGTCCCCTCCCCTCCCCTAGATGGCAGGAAGTCCACTACATGTTAATAATGTTGAAATGCTTGAGAAGTTATGCAAGAAAAATCCTATCTACAAGAAAAAAAAAAGAATCAGAGAAAGGCAACACAATGCAAGCAAATGTCAATAGAGATCATGAAAATGTTACGTTGTGGTCCATATTTCATTTCCCTCTCTCTGGGTGTATATGGTTTTCTTCAGTGAACAATTGGAACTGGTTTGAGACAAATCTTTGCTGCCGAGAGCCATGTCCATCAGAATTGGTCATCATGTAATATTGTTGTTGCTGTGTATGATGATCTCCTGGTTCTGCTCGTTTCACTCAGCATCAGTTCATATTTATTTCTTTCTAAATGGAGATGGAAGAGAATAAGTGATTAGGTGCCTATTCCCTCCTGAACTTCTCCACCAAGAGTACCTTTGACGCATATATAAATTATTCTCAAAAAAAATTTTATATAGATTCAAAAGCAGGCATATGTATTCATAGTTATTAATATTTCCTAATTATTTTTAGTAATGTGTTCTTTGACTCTTGAAAAAAAATTAATATATGATATAGGAAAGGATATAAGGGCAACAGATTGATAACATGGTGGTCATTTGGGAATGGGTATGATTAGTGTTCAGTTCCTGATTCACTTTCAGCCCTATGAGTTTTCCATTCTGGTGCTTCTCATATTCTGGACAAATGTTCTTTATCTCTTTGGTTTTTCTGGTATGGAAAGTTAGTCCAAACTCTCTTAGGAGGTTCTGTAATGTTCTAGGCTTGATGTGATCAACACAATGTCATCCACAAAATAGAAGCACCTGAAGGCCCTCATTATCTCTAATTCCTTTCCCAGTTAGACACCAAATGTGATGAGGGCAAACATTTTTTTGGTAGGCTTAAATTTTGCCTTATTCATGCCTATACATGAGAAATGTCTCATTGAAGGAGAATCTTTAAGTCAGCATTTTCTCCATTGACCCAAAACCTTTTTCTATTGTCAGCAAACAGTATGTGCAGTGAAATCTTGAATTCTTTGTACCTTTAATTCAAAGGTATAATCTTAATGTTGCAGTCTGCTATAGACTGTCACTGGTGAAAACGTGCCTATTCCCTTCTGAACTTCTCCACCAAAGGTACCTTTGATGCATATATAAATTATTCTCATAAAATTTTTTTATAGATTCAAAAGCAGGCATATGTGTTCATAGTTATTAATATTTCCTAATTATTTTTAATAAAGTGTTCTTTGACTCTTGAAAAAAATTAATATATGTATGAAAAAATATGCTACTTTGATTATTTCTATGCCAAATATTCTGTACTATAAAAATAAATCATAAAATTTTAGAAATATATTTCACTAGCAAAAGTTGGGCATTATGGTTTGGGGGTCAAATAATTGAAGTTAGAATTCCATTAAAATGAAGAATGTTTTTTTTTTTCTTCCCAATGCTAAATGCTTCTAATAATGAAGGAAACCCTGGAGTTCTTAAATGTGCACTTAATTAATATTTTCCTTGTATAAATAACATACGGGATGGATTCTATAACTCATTATGATAGAAAGAAACAGGGATAGATTCTGGATGTGTGATTTCTCCGGCATAGGAAACTCCCAGGAGAGGAAATTCCTACCAATATATATTACTACTTTTCCTGAAACTTGTAATCTTAGAGAATTTCTTACAGCATTGATAACTTAAATAACTTGCTCAGGATCACACAAACTTTTATTCAAAATGATTTAAAATTTCAGCCTTCATGTATTTGCATTGAAATGACTTTGTCTAGCTTTTCTTTGTATTTTTGAAGGGCAAATGAAACACACACACACACACACACACACACACACACACATCATTGGGCCATGTGTGCATGCTTGTGCAAAACTAAGATTTAAGAACACCTTTGCCTCTATTTTTTTTTATTGTTATTATTAAATGTATATGCCTTAGGGAATCTTTGAAAAATTTGCTGTAATAGACTCTTTTGTAAAATGTATGTCCCAAGGGCTGATTTAGCATGTTTTTATTGCTTGCTGAATTGTGCCCAATCAAGGGCAAGTGTTTTGATGCTTTTGGTTTCGCTCTTAAATCAAACTGTATCCTGCAAACAAAGTTCACAAATGATTGCCGGCATTTCTGCATAACTTAGAAGCATCACCAAAGGCATATGTACTATTGCCCTGGCAGACATATATAAATGAGTGCAGTATAACACCTCCATCCTTCAGGCTTGGCAACTCAATGTGGATGTTCATTTTTATAGCAGCTAACTTATTAGCTGTGGGATGACGATGTCACTTTGTGTGTTACATTTCCAAGGAGGAGAAGTGTGAGTGAGTTCTAAGACATGTGAAATGAAAGATCAGTTTGCAGAAGCTGGTCTTGAAGGCATCAGAGAGTAAGGATAAGAGCTTTATCATGCCATGTATGAAAGCTGCCAATTTCTTGATTGACAGCTCTCTGTATGGCAAGTCTTGAGGGATTGGGTATTTAAATCTTAATTACAAAAAAGTGTTACAGAATACTAAAAACCAATCAAGGAAACTGGAAAGCATATATTGTAATGTAGCATTCTATTATTAACAGTTTATGCAGTATGAGTTTGGCTGACATATAGAGCAATCAATGCAGATAGAACAAAAGAACTCAGAAAATTAATATTCAACTAGAAGGCACGAAGCAATGGAAAGACTTCTAGAATTGAAGTCAAGAGCCTGGATTGAAACCCTAGCTTGACTGTTTACTACTTATGTGCTCATTTAAGCTTTTTAGGTCTCTATTAACCTGTAAGGTACTTTTTAGGTTTTAAGCTATGATTCAGTGATTAAAGTATATGTGCCATTGAAATTATTTTATCTTGTACATTGGTACTGCCCTTGCATACTATAAGGAAAATTAGGTCTTTATTACTGATCATTTACAAAAGTCAAACACCTAAATATCAATAATAATTCTAAATATCTAATCTTTCCCTCCTCCCTATATCATAACTTTCCGTCCTTCAGGATGGGTCCTGGGGAAGCATGTAGGGTACTCGATGGAAAAAGGTATGATTAGGTAAAGGGATTTTATTAAAATATAATCAGACTCAACAATTAAAAAAGCAAAAAAGATTGAGAGGAAATAGATAGAACTCCTGTGTAGAAACCTAAGAGTAGAATGGGGAAACAGATAAACATCTTTCTCCTCTTCACCATGCTCCTTTTTAATGAAGTTATTACAATTGTAGCCCAGTTGTTTTCCTCTGGGTCAAAGGAGATATTTCATGAAAGAGAGACTGGCAGAGTGCTTTGATGATCCTGGAATAAGAGGGTGATTACTTTTTCCTCTTTCATCTGGAGTCTCAATAGAGGTCATAATGTAAAAGCAGCTCAAAGTCTGTGATTATTTTAAAAAAATACAACTACCTTAATATATTTTTATCCTTTATAATTTGTTCTGTGTTCTTTGTTTTATTCATTTAAAATCATTATTCTCATTTTAGGGCTCTAGAAATTTCACCAGACTTCCAAAGGAGCCATGACATGATAAACTCATGGAATACTAAACAATGGCACCTTCTCTTAATTCCAGGCTCCCTCTGTTCTTATCTCTCTTCTTGAACCTTTCCCAAATACTTCATACTAGGTTCTTGCTTCTAGTTAATGAATTTCCTCAGAGGAATAGATCTTCCTCTTATATAATGCTATTCTGCCATTCCTTTTACACACAATAATACACCTCCATTGCTAGATTCTAGTCAAGAGTTCCAGCAAATCTGAGTGATACCTATAGGCTGAAATTATACTTTCTTGACTTAAGGTCTCTATTAACTAGACTGTGCTCACTCAGTCTATTATATAGACTTTGTATAGCCACTGAAGGGCACAAGTATTATTACTGTTACTTTTCTTGAAACTATTTTTTGTGTTTTGTTGGGTGTTTCCATAGCTGTTCTCATCTCTTACCTACTACTTCTTTGTGGAATTTGGATTAGTAGATATGAATAAACAATTTTCTTCCTCTCTTAGTTTAAATATTGACCAATTTCACAAGTTTCCAGGAAAATGTATTTTTCCTGATACCACTTTTATATATCCTATTTCTAGCCAACAGCCTAACACTCTTATATCTTAAGTCTCAACCCTGAAATTTAGATCTTCTCCCCAGATACTATCTTTTTAAAAAGCATGCTATTTTCCCAAATTATTTTTTTCCTCTGAAGCTCCTACCTTCATTTGACAGTGTGATAAAACTTTACCTAGTGCACTAAGGTCTTTGGTTTCTTGCCTAGACTACATAATCCCTGGAAAAGGTTTCTAGATTCCTTTTGAAAACACTTTCTTCCCTTCAAATGAATCAGCAGAATTGACTGTCACATTTGACAAGTCTTGGATGCTCCCTGTTGTGTTCAAGATACACACCTGTGTATGAAAAACACAGGAGAGGACAACCTGTCAGTTGTTCCCATGAAATCAACTCCATAGCAGTTGTACATTCCACAGGGATTTGGCAGTCCTCAGGACTTTTCTCATTTTTGTTATTAGCAGCTTTTTAGACTATTATATTCCACAGGTTTTGGGTTACTATCTGTGGATTGCTGCATGAGCTGTTCCCTCTTTAGTGAGACAAGCTTTACTCTTTATGGGAAAAGTTTCAAATCTTTTTTATTGTTGTTGTTCACTTCTATCTGACTTTTTGTGACTCCATTTGGGATTTACTTGGCAAAAATGCTGGAGTGAAAAAATTTCCTTCTCCATTTTCTTCTCCAGCTCATTTTACAAATGAGGAAACTGAGGCAAACAGGGTCAAATGACTTGCCTACCATTATACTGCTAGTATGTATCTGAAACTAAATCTGAAGATGAGTCTTCCTGACTCCAGTCTGAGTACTCTATCCACTGATCTACTTAGCTGTCCTTTCAAATCTGTTACACAGCTTAAGTGATTGAAGTCTTCTTGGTCTTGTTCTTGTTTTCCTTGTTCTTATTCTTCTTGATTTTGTTTTTGTTCTTGTTCTTCTTATTCTTGATTGTGTTCTTGTTTTTCTTCCTCCTCCTATTCTTCTTTTCCCCTCTCTCTTCCCCTTTCTCCCTTTTCCATTCTCTTTGTCCCTTTTCTTCCTCTTCCTCTTTTTTCTTTCATCCTCCATCTACCACTCCCCCCTCATCCTACCTTCCTAATATAGATTGAAATTTTACTCTATAGTTTTAAATGTCTGTTTCTATTTATTTACTTCTTGAAACATTTTCTCCTTATTCTCTTCTGGAACCCTTCATTTTTGTAGTTAATATGGAGAGTATAAAAAAAGCAATTTTCAGATGTGGGTTACTTGTATGTAACCTATTTGCTGTATTGCTCTATCCTATATACTTTAGAACTGACTAGCAAGTCTCTTAAGAAGCAATATTCACAACTGGAGAATTTTCAGAAGAGGTAAACGTTTAATTTTAATAGAGAAAAATGCAAAATCCTGCACATGACTTCAGAGTTGATGTGGCTTATAAAGCACTGCAGTTAGAATAAAAAAAGAACATACTTTCAAATCCAGGTAACAACACTTATTAGCTATTTTCCTAGAGGCAATTTAAAAAATTTTCTCTGAGCCTTAATTTCCTCATCTGTAAAATGGAGTTTGTACTACTTGAACATACCATCAAGGCATATTTTCAAGCAAAATGAGAGGGGGGGGAAAGGGGCAGAAGGGCAGAGAAAAGGAGAGAAGGGAAAAACCTGACATTTCATATTTTAAAAAGGTTAAGGGTTTTCATTGACAATAGGCTTGATATAATTCACTGTATTTGCTGTGAAAAAAGCACATCAAAAATGGGCTTTCTATAGGGAACAAATTTATATATTGTGTGTATGTATGTATATACATATATATGTATATGTACACACACGGAATTTTACATCTATATAATCTATATAGTATTTAGAACATAAGAAGCATAATCCCCTATACTCTGCCATATTCCATTTACATTTGGAATATTTTGTTCCATTTGGAATACAATTTGTACATTTTTTAGAAAATATCTCATTGATATACTTTGTTTTTATATTACAGATAAATCTGTAATGTAAATTTTCTAGATAAATCACCCTCCCTTGTAACAAAGAAGCAATTAAACAAAACTAATCCACTATAACTGTAGTTGATAGAGACTGTAACATTCTTTATGCACCTGCAGAGGTAATAAGAAATTGAACTAAGAGAGTGGCTACAGGGGAAAAGGTAAGAGATGTTATGTCAAGAAATAAAATTAGTAAGACCTGGTAACTAGTTGAATATATGAATTGAAGGAGAATGAGGGGAAAAAGGTGATTCCAAAGTGTAAGCCTGAGTGACTTGAAGAATGGTGGTGTGCTCAATAGAAATAGAGATGTTCTGAAGAGGATTAGATTGAGGGAGCAACATAATAAATTCATTTACGTACATATCGAGTTCTCTAGGGACCAATGTCAAGAAAAAATCCTAATGCTTCATTTTTTGCCTAGGCATAATGCATACTTTCAGATGGTTATGATCTTCTTTCACCTTTCACCAATAGCTAGCTGTCCAGAAGAACTGGCCATTATAATCCTCATTACAAAACAGACTTTTTAACAAACTGTCTCTTTCATTACTCAGCATATTTCTACTCATGGACACCCGCCCTACCACTTCTTGGAATTTCTCCTTCCTTATGTTTGCATTCTCCATCTGGTACAGATAAGCCCCCCACCCCAAGGCAGATGGTATTTTTTTGCAGTGCCTACTCTGTCTTAAGTGTGATGGACTATAGTTCTGTAACTTGATTTCCTTAGAACATTATAATCTGACTGGTTTGTTTGAAATGTTCTTGTTTGACAAACCCCATTGATGAATTCTTTAGAATAGTGGCTCTCAGACAATCACTTTTGCTTCAAAGCAAAGTTCCACAGGGGGGAATGAGAGGTCAAAATCATTTTCATAATAATGCCAAGATGTTTTAATTTTTTAATATAAAAATATGGAGAGATATAACCCACACAAAGAGAAACTCTTCAGTGTCCTCAATAATTTTTAAGAGTATAAAAAAGAGACTAAAAAGTTTGAGCACTGTTGCATTGAGTTTGAGGACTCTCTTTTTTTAGAGAGTATCTACAATTAGAGTATTTGGTAAGGCTTTGCTTTGTAATGACAAATGGCTAATTGACTCAGTAAAATAATTTTTTATGGAATTATAATATTAGGCACTCTATTAAAATTATGCACATTTCGCTACCCCTACGGTGTTTTACCTTGAATAGCAAGTTCCTGAGCTGGGTCTAAATTTAGGGAAGAATGATTAATGTCAGGGGACTCCAGACCAAGCTATTATGTGCCTAGAGTTGTAGCATGATGTCAGACTGTTACTCATCTACTGGAACATTCTGCCATTTTTGGTAAGACTAGGTCCTCTCTCTATCAGATACAATGCAAGAACATACCATACAGGGTATTAAAGGCATTTCAGAACAAATGAGATTATTGGTGAAGTGCACAAATCCTGTTGAGTATTCTTGCCAAAAAACAGCCTTGATCAACCAACTAGTGAGTGATCTCCTTTTTCACTTCAGACCTGAAATTCAGGTAAAAGCCCTTCTGTAATGTGCTCTGCTGGGTCCATATGACTGGTGCATTGTTCTTATAAAGCATTTCCCAAATGAAATCTAGTTTGACTCCCACTTCCTATTCAGTCCGGAGTCTAGTTAATTTTCCATCTCTAGTGGCTGTCCAAAAACAACAAAAAGCACCATTGTTTTTCTCCTTTTATCTCGTTTTATCTACAAATGCTCTCAGGATTATGTGTTTGAGGTCACATGCCATATTCTTTGTGGGTTTGTTTTCCTCTCACTACTTTTCATTGTTCTAAGAAGCCACATTACTTATAACTCTGACTTCTTCCATAATATTTTGTAGATTAGTTTGTACTTTTGAACAGTTTTGCCTTTGGATAGCATTTCTTTCTCCTTGACAAGGAAGTCAAGTGTGGCCAGGTTCAGGAGGTTTGGGGAGTCTTCTGACCTTATTTTGGTGAACATCTTTCAGTGAATAATCTTTTAAAATGGTGAGGCAATGTGGCATAATAGGCAGCAGCTCAGGATTGAAGTGGATAGAATGTGGGATTTAGATTGAGGACTGAGGATTATTATTGTTTTCATTAAATTATTTTAATGGTGTCATTCTTTGTGAATCCATTTGGGTTTTCTTAGCAAAAATACTAAAATGGTTTGCTGTTTCCTTCTCCAACTCATTTTACAGATGAAGAAATTGAGTATACAGGACTAAGTGACTTGTCTGGGTCACTCATTTACTAAGTATTTAAAATCACATTTGAATTCAGGTCTTCTTGAATCCAGGACCAACACTATTCATTGAACCAACTAGCTTCCCAAGAAACTAGGAAGACCTGAGTTCAAGTCTTACCTCAGACACTCACTACCTGGTCCAAATCTCTGCTTCTATAAAACATACATACATCAATAGGTTAATGTGAAGATCAAAGCAGATAACAAAAGCTTTGCAAATCTTAAGATTCTAAATTGAATAACAATTCATCTGCATAGGTAGGAGGAGAATTCTTATTAGGAATTCCCTATGTCAACAAATTCCAGATGTTCCAAAAAAAATTTGCAAGATCTTTTACTGACCATGAGGAGCCAAAGCCCCAAATCAGTCCTTGCTCTTAAGAGAGCTTACATTTTATTAAAGGATGACACATGTACAGAGAGAAATTAATCTCAGGTAATTTGAGAAGGGAGAGAGCATTGAAGAAGTGGGGAGGACACAATGAGGATTGAGAAATCAGAGAAGGCTTCTTTCTTGGAGCAGATGGCAACTGATTTGAGTTTTTAAGGAAGATTACAATCAATGTAAAATGGTGATTACAAAGAGGCATATGCCAGGGACAGTTTATTCAAATGTATATAAGTAGGAGATGGAATTTCCAATACCATTGGTTCTGAGTTTACTTGGAGTGGGTTCAAAGTTGGGTGATTTCTCACATCCCAGCTCTATCAATTTTTTTTTAAATAGGATAAATTATATGACAAATACAATACATGTATACATATCTATACAATTATCTTACTGCACAAGAAACATCAGATCTAGAAAGAGAAGAAGAAAAAACAACCTAAGAAGGAAAACAAAATGCATGGAAATATTCACAGAAAGCGTTAAAATGCTGTGTGGTGGTTCACTCTCAGTTCCCACAGGCCTCTCTCTGGATGTATATGACTATCTTCATCGCAGCACAACTGGTTTGAATCACATCATTGTTGAAGAGAACCATGTCCATCAAAATTGATCATCGTATAGTCTTGTTGCTGTGTATAATGTTCTCCTGCTTCTGCTGATTTCACTCAGCATCAGTTCATGCAAGTCTCTCAAGTCCTCTCTGAAATCCTCCGGTTGGTCATTTCTTACAGAACAATAATATTCCATAACATTCATATACCATAATTTATTCAGCCATTCTCCAATTGATGGGCATCTTTTCAATTTCCAGTTTCTTGCCACTACGAAAAGGGCTGCCACAAACATTTTTGCACATGTGGGTCCCTTTCCCTCCTTTAAAATCTCTTTGGGATATAGGCCCAGTAGAAACACTGCTGGGTCAAAGGGTATGCACAGTTTGATAACTTTTTGAGCATAGCTCCAAATTGCTCTCCAGAATGGTTGGATCCGTTCACAGTTCCACCAACAATGTATCAGTGTCCCAGTTTTCCCACATCCCCTCCAACAGTTATCATTATCATTTCCTGTCATTTTAGCCAATCTGACAGGTGTGTAGTGGTATCTCAGAGTTGTCTTAATTTGCATTTCTCTGATCAATAGTGACTTGGAGCACCTTTTCATGTGACCGGAGATAGTTTCAATTTCTTCGTCTGAAAATTGTCTGTTCATATCTTTTGACCATTTATCCATTGGAGAATGCCAGCTCTATCAATTAATAATTTTGAGGGGTAAAACATTTAGCATCTCTATCTCAGTTTCCTCATCTGAAAAAATGAGAAGATTGGATTACATTACCTTTCAAGGTCCCTTCCTACTCTATAACTGTGACTTGATACATCTCTCTTTTGGCTTTTGCACCAACATGAAGTTTCTTCTGGAAATATCAAAATTTGACTTATGTTTTAATTCTCTATAAAAAAGAGAGTCCTTAGTTCTTATGCAAGGCTGCAGAGAAACAAACAAAATTTTATTTAGACCCCCCCCCAAAAAAAGGCATAGGATTTGCTTCCAAGACTATAAAATATTAACAACCCTCTGTACCTATTCTGTGGGTATCTATTTTCCTTAGGGACTTAAAAGTCCTCCAGACTGAGCAATTTGGAAATACGCTCAAAAAGTTATCCAACTGTGCATACCCTTTGACCTAGCAGTGTTTCTATTGGGCTTATATACCAAAGAGATCTTAAAGAAAGGAAAGGGCCCCACATGTGCAAGAATGTTTGTGGCAGCCCTTTTTGTAGTGGCAAGAAACTGGAAACTGTATAGATGCTCATCAATTGGAGAGTGGCTGAATAAATTATGGTATATGAATGTTATGGAATATTATTGTTCTGTGAGAAACGACCAGCAGGATGATTTCAGAGAGGCCTGGAGAGACTTGCATGAACTGAGTGAAATGAGCAGAACCAGGAGATCATTATATACAGCAACAACAATACTATATGACGATCAATTCTGATGGACATGGCTCTCTGCAACAATGAAATGTTTCAAACAAGTTCCTATTGTTCAGTGAAGAAAGCCATATACACCCAGAGAGAGGGGTGTGAAATGTGGACCACAACATAATATTTTCATGCTCTCAATTGATGTTTGCTTGCATTGTGTTTCCTTTATCTGATATTTCTTTCTTGTAGATATGATTTGTCTTGCACAACAATGATAAGTGTGGAAATATGTATACATATATTCAATTTATCAAGTATTTTAACATAATTAACATGTAGTGGATATCCTGCCATCTAGGGGAGTGGTGGGGACTAGGGGGAAAAATATGTAACAGAAAGCTTTGTAAGGATTAATGTTGAAGAATTACCCATACATATGTTTTGCAAATAAAAAGTTTTAATAAAAAAAAAGAAAGAAAAAAAAAGGACTGCATGATTGATGCATTAAGGGTACCAATTAAATATGTCATGTAGTAACATTAATAAATTCTACACTTATACTAAAAAAAAAAAAAGCCCCCCGGTTTTTAACAGGGGGCTGAACTTTCTACTCTCAACAAATAGAAAACACTTGGGATTTCCAGAGTCAAGCAACTCCCTTCATCAAGTAAATCATAGCTCCCTATTTAGGGGACCTATTTAATTCCCTTAATTCACAGTATTACCCTCAGTGTTGGAATTTCTCCACTGAGGAGAAGCATTCATAATGCCTAGAAAGTTGTTCCTCCCATTCTGGCCTACACATTCCACAAAACTCACAGTACCAATGATGGGTAAGACCTGAGTTTTCTCCTTGGCCTCCTTTTTCTGTCTTTGCTACATTTCTACACTAGCTCTTACTTGGTTCAGAAACTCTTCCTTTGGATCTAGGAAGATTGGTCCCAAATCTCCTTTGTTTCTCTGCCATATCCCTCTTTTGCCAGCTTGTCTTCCCTTAGTCCTTGGCTTCATTCAGAAACTTTTTTTTTCTGTTCTATTGCAGCCTTCAAGAACTAGAACCTTCATATGACCATCTCTGGGTTCAGCTGAATTAATTTTGTCCAGAGAATATCATAAAGTTCTGAGTTCATTCATGCACTAGTAGAAATGTGTGGCCGGGTCCTGCTTGATCTTTTCTGGTCCCTTTGCCCTGTTGTGTTGAGACAGGGCTGAAGCTTCACCAAGTGTAAATCTCTTCTATGGTGAATGGTATACAGCAAGTCTTTTTAAACCATGGGTCACTACCCCATGTGAGGTTGCATAACTGAATGAGGGAGTTAAGAAAAATTTGGCAACAGTAAACCTGAATGATCTATGTCCTAAAATATCAAATATTCAATATTTAATTCTTGATGTAAAAATAAACAAGCACATCCATCTCCTTAGTATGCAAATTTGCTTTTGTCTTTAATAAAAGGTAAAATTATATGTATACCAAAGAATTGTTTTAAAATAAATTTCTTACTGAGCACGCAATTTCAGAAATGCTAGGAAAGACTTACATGAACTAATGCTGAGTGAAGTGAACATTGCACACAGCAACAAGATTATGTGATTATCAACTATAATGGACTTGGCTCTTTTCAATAATGAAGTGATTCAAAACAATTCCATTAGATTTGTGATGAAAAGTGCCATCCACAGCTAGACAGAGAATTATGAATACTGAATGTGGATCAAAGCATAGTTTTTTCACCTTTTTGTTGTTTTTTTTTGCTTGCTTTTTTTTCCTTCTTGTGTTTTTTTCTTCTTTCTTGTATTTTTCCCCCTTTTGATCTGATTTGTGTGTGTGCCTGTATGCAGCATGACAAATATGGAAATATATTTAGAATAATTGCATATGTTTAATCTATATCAGATTGCTTGCTGTCTTGGGAGGTAGGAAGGGGAAGTTTTTGTTAAAATGAATGTTGAGAATTATTTTGCATATATTTGGAAAAATAAAACACAATAAAAATAAAATAAATTTTTTTATAATTTGTTATCAGTAAATGTTTCATTTGTATATATATTTTACATACCTATATATCTGGGGGTCACATAAGAAGCCTGGTTTAGGGTATGAGCTTTTCACTAGTGAGGTTACAGGTGCTTTTTTTTTTCCTAATCTGCTTTCTCTGGAGGTTTATTCCATAGTACCTTGTTATAACAATGAATTTTCAAAAGAATGTGATATGTGTGATATGAGGTGTGATATAAATAGGTGTGAGAGATGATTTTGCTTATAATGATTTTGATTTGCATTTTTCCAAGAAAAGTGATTTAGAGCATTTTTATATGACTACAGATAATTTTGATTTCTTCATCAAAAACTGCTTGTTTATATCCTTTGACTATCAATTGGGGAAATTTTTCTTTATATATTTGAGAAATGAGGCCTTTATCAGAGACTTGCTTTAAAAAATATCCACAGTTATGATTACTGTGTATTTATCTCCATCCTAATTTCCTCCTGTTTATCCTTCTTTTTCTCTCCTTTTATCCAATTCTACCTCAAAAATATTTTGCTTCTGGAAGACTACCACTTCCTTCAATCCATCCTCCCTTCTATCAGCTTCCCTACACCCACTACACTCTTTTTTATCTCTTTCCCCTCTTATTTTTCTGTGGGGTAAGATACTTTTCTATACACAGCTAAGTCTGTAGGTTATTCTCACTTTGAGTCAATTTCAAGAATTATCTCCTACTCTCCCATCTTCCCCTCTACTAGAAAAGCTTTTTCACACCTCTTCTATGTTAGGTAATTTACCCCCTTTTCCCTTCTCTTAGTTCATTCTTCTTTCTCACCTTTAATTTTATTCTTTATATTTGTATATCATTCCCAGAATACCCTGTATGTATTCCTTCTAGCTGACCTAATAGTGAGAAAGCTCTTAGGAATTACAAATATTATCTTCCCATTTAGGAAATGTAAAGAGTTTGACCTTATTAAATCCTTTATAATTTCTCTTTCCTGTTTACCTTTTTATGTTTCTCTTGAGTCTTTTATTTGAAAGTCAAATTTTCTATTCAGCTCTGGTCTTCTTATCAGGAAGGCTTGAAAATCCTCCATTTCATTGAATATCTATTTCTTTTTTCCTCTGAAGGATTATACTTAGTCCTGCTGGGTAGATGATTCTTGGTTATAATCGTATCTTCTTTGCCCTTTGGAATATCATATTCCAATTTTACCAATCTTTTAATATTGCAAAGCTGAATGCAAATTGCTGACTGTGACTTTATGATATTTGGAATACTTCCTTTTGACTGTTTGCACTATTTCCTCTTTGCTTTGGAACTCTGGAATTTGAATATAATATTCCTGGGACTTTTCATTTTTCAATCTCTTTAAAAAGGAGGTGAACCTTTCAATTTGTATTTACCACCTGACTATGATATCAGGACAATTTTTTAAATAAATTCTTGAAATATGATGCCTAGGCCCTTTTTTTCCCCCATCACTTTCAGGTAGCCCAAATCACCTGGAGCAATTTTTCAGATCAGTTGTCTTTTCAATGACATATTTTTTCTATTCTGATATTCTTTTTTTAATTGCAGTAAGTTTATTTATTTCTTAATATATATTACTTTATGAATCATGTAGGGAGAGAAAAATCAGGGGAAAAAAGGGAAAAACCATGGGAGAGATTAAAAAACAGAAAAAAGAAGTGAACATACATGTACTGATTTACATTCAGTCTCCTTAGTTGTTTTTCTGTATGCAAATGGAATTTTCTGTCCAAAGTCTATTGGGATTGCTTTGGATCACTGAAGCATTGAGAAGAACCAAACCTTTCATAGTTGATTATCACACATTTTTTTTTTAATTGAAACGTTTTATTTGCAAAACATATGTATGGGTAATTCTTCAACACTGACCCTTACAACGCTCTCCGTTACAAATTTTTCCCCCCTACTCCCCCACCCCTTCCCCAGATGGCAGGAGATTCACTACATGTTAATTATGTTAAAATACTTGACAAATCAAATATATGTATACATATTTCCAAACTTATCATTGTTGTGCAAGAAAAATCGTATCTACAAGAAAGGAAAATCAGAGAAAAGAAACACAATGTAAGCAAACATCAATAGAGAGCATGAAAATGTTATGTTGTGGTCCACATTTCATATCCCTCTCTCTGGGTGTATATGGCTTTCTTCACTGACCAATTGGAACTGGTTTGAAACATTTCATTGTTGAAGAGAGCCATGTCCATCATAATGATCATCACACATTCTTGCTGTTATTGTGTACAATATATTCCTAGTTGTGCTTGTTTCACTCAGCATCGGTTCATGTAAATCTTTCCAGATCTTTTAAAATTCATCTTGTTTATAATTTTTTATAGAACAATAATATTCCATTACCTTTGTGTATCACAACTTGTCCAGCTATTCTCCCATTGGTTGGCAGTCACTCCTTTTCCATTTCTTTGCTACCACAAAAAGAGCTGCTACAAATATTTTTGCACATGTGGGTACTTTTCTCTCCTTTATGATTTCCTTGATATAAGACCCAGTAGTGGCACTGATGGGTCAAAGGTATGCATAGTTTTATAGTCCTTTGGACATAGTTCCAAATTGCTCTCCAAATGACTCCAAAATTCAAATGACTGGATTGTTTCACAAATTCACCAAAAATATATTGGTGTCCCAGTTTTCCCACATCCACTCCAGCATTTATTATGATCTTTTCCTGTCATCTTAGTCAGTCTGAGAAATGTGAGGTAGTGTCTCAAAGTTGTTTTAATTTGCATTTCTCTAATCAATAATGATTTAGAGCATTTTTTCATATAACTATAGATGGCTTTAATTTCATCATCTGAAAATTGTCTATTCATATCCTTTGACTTTATCAGTTGGGGAATGACTTGTATTCTTAAAATGACACACTTCTTTATATATTTTAGAAATGAAACTTTTATCAGAAATACTGGCTAAAAAGATTTTTTTCCCAGCATTGTAATCCCTTTTTATCTTGTTTGTGTTGGTTTTCTTTGTGCAAAACCTTTTTAATTTAATGTAATCAGAGTTGCCTATTGTGCCTTTCATATTGTTCTCTAGTTCTTCTTTGATCATAAATTCCTCCCTTCTCTAAAAATCTGATAGGTAAATTATCCCTTGTCCTCCTAATTTCCTTATGTATCATCCTTTATGCCCAAATCATGTACTCATTTTGATATTATTTTACTATTTGATATTTTGATATCAAATTTGATATTTTGATGTTATTTTTGGGTGTGAGATGTAGGTCTATGCTGAGTTTCTGACATATTATTTTCCGGTTTTCCCAACAATTTTTGTCAAATAGTGAGTTCTTATTCCAGAAGTTGGAGTTTGGGGGTTTATCAAAAAGTAGATTGCTATAAGCCTTAATTATTGTCATGTGTATCTAATTTATTCCATTGATCTATTTCTTAGCCAGTACAAAATGGTTTTGACTACTGCTGCTTTATAATATAGTTTTAAGTTTGATACTGCTAAACCACCATTCTTTGTATTTTTTCATTAATTCCTTTAATATTTGACCTTTAGTTCCTATAGATGAATTTTGTTATTATTTTTTTCTAGTTCTATAAAATAATGTTTTGGCAGTTGGATTGCATGGCACTGAACAGGTAGACCAATTTAGGCAGAATTGTCATTTTTATTAGATTAGCTTGGCCTAGCCATGAACAATTGATATTTTTCTAATTGTTTAGATCTGATTTTATTTGTGTGAGAAGTGTTTTATAATTATGTTCATGTAGTTCTTGGGTTTGTCTTGGCAGGTAGACCCCCAAGTATTTTATTTTGTCTACAGTAATTTTAAATGGAATTTCTCTATCTCTTGCTGATAGGTGTTACATAATACCTATATATTACCTAATATATAGAAATACTAATTATTTGTGTGGATTTATTCTATATCTTGCAAATTTGCTAAAGCTGTGAATTGTTTCCAGTAGGTTTTTGGATGATTTTCTAGGATTCTATCAGTATATCATCTTATCATCTTATCATCTTCAAAGATGATAGTTTTATTTCCTCATTGCCTATTCTAATTTCTTTAATTTCTTTTTCCTTTCTTATTGCTAAAGCCAGAATTTCTAATACAATGTTGAATAATTGTAGTGATAATGGGCATCTTTGTTTCACCCCTGATTTTATTGAGAATGCACCCAGCTTCTTTCCAAATATTGTCTGCTGTAGGTTTTAGATAGATACTACTTATTATTTTAAGGAAAGCTCCCCTTATTCCTGTGTTCTAATGTTTTTTAATAGGAATCGTTACTGTATTTTGTCAAAAGTTTTTTCTGCATCTATTGAGATAATCATATGATTTCTGTTGGTTTTATTATTGATATGGTTGATTATGGTAATAGTTTTCCTGATATTGAACCAGCCCTTCATTCCTGGTGTAAATCCCGTTTGGTCATAGTGTACTATCCTGCTGATAAGGTGCTATAATCTCTTTGCTAATATTTTATTTAAAATTTATGTATCAATATTCATTAGGGAGATTGGTTTGTAATTTTCTTTCTCTGTCTTGGCTCTTTCTGGTTTAGACAGTACTCCTTCTTTACCTGTTTTTTTCCAAATAGTTTACATAGTGTTGGAATTAATTGTTCTTTTAATGTTTGGTACAATTTACTTGTGAATCCAGCTAGCCCTGGAGATTTTTTTTTAGTGAGTTCAGTAATGACTCATTCAATTTCTTTTTCTAAAGTTGAATTATTTAAGTATTTAATTTCCTCTTCTGTTAACCTGGCCAATTTCTATTTTTACCAATATTCATCCATTTCAGTCAGATTGTCAGACTTGCTGCCACAGAGTTGGTCAAAATAGCTCCTAAATTTTGCTTTAATTTCCTTTTCATTGGTGGTAAATTCACCTTTTTCATTTTTGATGCTGGTGATTTCTTTTTTTTCTTCCCTTTTTCTGATCAAATTAACCAAAGGGTTATCTATTTTGTTAGTTTTTTCATAAAATCAATTCTTAGTTTTGTATATTATTAGTTCAATCATTTTCTTAGTTTCTATTTTATTAATTTCTCCTTTGAGTTTCAAAATTTCTAATTTGGTATTTAATTGGGGGATTAATTTGTTCTTTTTCTTTTTTTTATTAAAAGCTTTTTATTTACAAAACATATAAGTGATTTTTCTACATTGACCTTTGCAAAAAACTTTTTTTTCCCAAGCTTTTCCCCTCCTTCCCTCCACCCCCTGCCCCTAGATGACAGGTAATCTAATACATGCTAAATATGATAAATTATATGACAAATCCAATATATGTATACAGATCTATACAGTTATCTTACTGCACAAGAAACATCAGATCTAGAAAGAGAGAAGAAAAAAAAACAACCTAAGAAGGAAAACAAAATGCATGGAAATATTCACAGAAAGCATTAAAATGCTATGTTGTGGTCCACACTCAGTTCCCACAGGCCTCTCGCTCTGGATGTATATGACTATCTTCATCGCTAAACAATAGGAACTGGTTTGAATCACATCATTGTTGAAGAGAACCATGTCCATCAGAATTGATCATCGTATAGTCTTGTTGCTGTGTATAATGTTCTCCTGGTTCTGCTGATTTCACTCAGCATCAGTTCATGCAAGTCTCTCCAGGCCTCTCTGAAATCATCCTGCTGGTTGTTTCTTACAGAACAATAATATTCCATAACATTCATATACCATAATTTATTCAGCCATTCTCCAATTGATGGGCATCCTTTCAATTTCTAGTTTCTTGCCACTACAAAAAGGGTTGCCACAAACATTTTTGTACACGTGGGTCCCTTTCCCTCTTTTAAAATCTCTTTGGGATATAGGCCCAGTAGAACCACTGCTGGGTCAAATGGTATGCACAGTTTGATAACTTTTTGAGCATATTTCCAAATTGCTCTCCAGAATGGTTGGATCCGTTCACAGTTCCACCAACAATATATCAGTGTCCCAGTTTTCCCACATCCCCTCCAACAGCTATCATTATCATTTCCTGTCATTTTAGCCAATCTGACATGTGTGTAGTGGTATCTCAGAGTTGTCTTAATTTGCATTTCTCTGATCAATAGTGATCTGGAGCCCCTTTTCATATGACCAGAAATAGTTTCAATTTCTTTGTCTGAAAATTGTCTGTTCATATCTTTTAACCATTTATCAATTGGAGAATGGCTTGAATTCTTATATATTTGAGTCAATTCTCTATATATTTTAGAAATGAGGCCTTTATCAGAACCTTTGGATGTAAAAATATTTTCCCAGTTTACTGCTACCCTTCTAATCTTGTCTGCATTCATTTTGTTTGTACAAAAACTTTTCAACTTGATATAGTCAAACTTATCTATTTTGTGATTAATGATGACCTCTAGTTCTTCTTTGGTCACAAATTCCTTCCCCCTCCACAGGTCTGAGAGGTAAACCATCCTACATTGTTCTAATTTGTTTATAATATCATTCTTTATGCCTAGATCATGAATCCATTTTGACCTTATCTTGGTATATGGTGTTAGGTGTGGGTCAATGCCTAATTTCTTCCAGACTAGTTTCCAATTATCCCAGCAGTTTTTG
>JAJPUD010001712.1:126488-143129 GCA_023553655.1 Myrmecobius fasciatus | reverse complement strand
GGGACTATTAAAGTAATTTATTTCCTCTTCTGTTAATCTGGGCAATCTATATTTTTGTAGATATTCCTCCATTTCACTTAGGTTATCAAGTTTATTGGTATAAAGTTGGGCAAAGTAACTCCTGATTATTGCTCTAATTTACTCTTCATTGGTGGAAAGTTCTCCCTTTTCATTTTTGAGACTAACAATTTGATTTTCCTCTTTCCTTTTTCTAATCAAATTAACCAGAGGTTTATCTATTTTGTTGGTTTTTTCATAAAACCAACTTTTAGTTTTATTCATTAATTCAATAGTTTTACTTTCAATTTTATTAATCTCTCCTTTTATTTTTAGGATTTCAAGTTTGGTATTTGATTGGGGGTTTTTAATTTGTTCTTTCTCTAGCTTTTTTAGTTGCAAGCCCAATTCATTGATTTTCTCTTTCTCTATTTTATGCAAATAAGCATCTAGAGATATAAAAATTTCCCTTATTACCTCTTTGGCTGTATCCCACAAATTTTGGTATGTTGTCTCATTATTGTCATTCTCTTGGATGAAATTAGTAATTGTGTCTGTAATTTGCTGTTTTACCCATTCATTCTTTAGGATAAAATTATTTAGTTCCCAATTGCTTTTTGGTCTATTTTCTCCTGGCCTTATATTGCATGTGATTTTTATTGCATCATGATCTGAAAAAAATACATTTATTATGTCTGCCTTGCTGCATTTGATTTTGAGGTTTTTGTGTCCTAACACATAGTCAATTTTTGTATAAGTTCCATGGACTGCTGAGAAAAAAGGAAACTCCTTTCTGTCTCCATTTAATTTCCTCCAAAGATCTATCATACCTAACTTTTCTAACATTTTGTTTACCTCCTTAACTTCTTTCTTATTTATTTTGTGGTTTGATTTATCAAGTTCTGAGAGAGGGAGGTTGCGATCCCCCACTATTATAGTTTTGCTGTCTATTTCTTCTTGCATGTCTCTGAACTTTTCCTCTAGGAATTTCCATGCTATACCACTTGGTGCATATATGTTTAGTATTGATATTGCTTCATTGTCTATGGTACCCTTTAGGAAAATATAATTTCCTTCTTTGTCTCTTTAATTTGATCTATCTTTGCTTTTACTTGGTCTGAGATCAGGATTGCTACCCCTGCTTTTTTTTGTTCACCTGAAGCATAATAGATTCTGCTCCAGCCTTTTACCTTCACCCTGTATGTATCTCTATGTTTTAGATGTTTCTTGCATACAACATATTGTTGGATTCTGTTTTTTAATCCAGCCTGCTATAAACTTCTGTTTTATGGGAGAATTCATTCCATTCACATTCACAGTTAAAATAACTAATTCTGTATTTCCTGCCATTTTATTTACCCTAGCTTATGCTTTTCTCTTTCTTATCCCCTTTCCCTCCTCCCTGCTATTTTGCTTTTGACAACCACTTCCCTCAAACAATCCTTTCCCTTTAGAGCTCCACCCACCCCTTTTTTTCCCCCTTTCCTTTCTGTTTCCTTATAAGTACTTCTATTATTCCCTCGGAGCCAAATCTGATGAGATGGAGATTAACCCAATTCTCATTCCCCTCCCTTTTTTCCCCTCAATCATTATAGGTTTTCTTTGCCTCTACATGTGATGTAATTTCCCTTATTTTACCTCCTTTTCCTCTTCTTCCAGTGTTATCCCTTTTCTACCTCTAATTTCTTTTTCAGTTTATCATATTATAATAATCATAAAATCACAATAATCATATCATAATAATCATAAAATCACAATAATTATATCATAATAACCATAATGTAATAATACTTCATAAAATCAACCCTTATTCTATAAGTATCTATAACATAAATATAGTTCTCAAGAGTTTTTTTTTCCTTGTTACCTTTTTATATTTCTCTTGTGTTCTGTGTTTGTAGATCAAATTTTTTGTTCAGTTCCGGTCTTTTCAGTAGAAATAGGTGAAATTCTTCTATGTCATTGAATGACCATCTTCTTCCCTGGAAGATAATGCTCATTCTAGCTGGCTAACTTATTCTTGGCTGTAATCCAAGTTCCCTTGCCCTTTGGAATATCTGATTCCAGGCCCGTCGATCCTTCAAAGTAGAAGATGCTAGGTCCTGTGTGATCCTAATTGTGGCTCCTTGATATTTAAATTGTTTCTTTCTGGCTTCTCGTAATATCTTTTCCTTGGTATGATAGTTCTGGAATTTAGCCACGATATTTCTGGGGGACTTAATTTTTGGGTTTCTTTCAGGAGGTGATCGGTGGATTGTTTCAATAAGTATTTTGCCTTCTGGGTCTAAAATATCAGGGCAGTTTTCTTTTATGATTTCCTGGAAGATAGTGTCTAGGTTCTTTTTTTCATCATGGCTTTCAGGAAGCCCTATAATCCTTAGATTGTCTATCCTAGATCTATTTTCCAGGTCAGTTGTTTTTTCTAGGAGATATTTCATGTTTTTCTTTATCTTTTCATTTTTTTGTTTTTGTTTGACTTATTCTTGAAGTCTTGATGAGTCATTCATTTCCAGTTGTTCAATTCTAATTTTTAATATCTTATTTTCTTCAGTTACTGTTTTTAGTTACTTTTGCAATTGACCAATTACATTTTTTTGTTCATTGCATTCTTTTTCCATTTTTTCTATTTTATTTTGCAGTGATCTCATTTCGTTTCTCCATGTTTCTTCTAACTCTCTTTTAAGATTCTTCATGCAATTTTCGAAGAAAGCCTTGTGACATGGAGGCCAGTTTATGTCTTTCTTTGGGGCTTTTTCTGGAGTGGCTTTACCTTTAGGGGCCTCAGGATTTGAGGTTTGTTCTTCCCTCTCTCCATAAAAGTTGTCTATGGTGAGAGCTCTTTTTGGTTTTTTATTCATTTTTTTTTTTTAAAGGTATGAGGTCTGTTTAAGGCAAAGGTGGGACAGCTGCTTTAATTTGCCCTGGGGCAGTTCTGCTGATTGAGTTATTTCAGGTACTGGGCAGTTCTGCTGATTGAATTATTTCAGGTACTGGGCAGTTCTGCTGATTGATTGATTGCCCTAGGGTGCTGTGTAATGGCAGCTAGGTCTGATTCTCATCAGGGGTTCAGTGGTTCACAATCTACCCCCCACAAAAGGCAGACCCTCCAAACCACCTGCCCACAATCAGGACAGATTGTCCCAAGAAGCCCACAGAAGACTCCCAGGTGTGTGAAAAGCACAATGCTCCCACTCCTGTTCTGACTCCTGTTCCAGCTCCCTGCTCCAGCTCCCTGCCCCAGTCTCCCTGTGCTGCAGTCTGGGTTCAGCAGACCACCCCCCTGCCCAATTAAAGAGACCTGTTTTGAAGTTCTTCCAGAGTATCTTCTTCTAGAATCATGCTGTCCTCCAGATATTGTGGATTTTTTTTGCTTCAAAAATCAGTCTAGAGGCTTCATATGTTGTTGGTTTGAGGGAAGGTTAGAGGAGGTTACAGAGACTCCTGTCTGATCTCCACCATCTTGGCTCCACCCCCAGAAGTCAATTTGTTCTTTTTCTAGCTTTTTTAGTTGCATGCCTAATTCATTGATCTCTTCTTTCTCTATTTTATTTATGTAGCTATTTAGAGATATAGAATTTCCCCTAAGAACTGCTTTGGCTGCATCCCATAATTTTTGTTTGCTATATTGTCTCATTATTGTCATTTTCTTGGATGAAATTATGGATTGATTCTGTGATTTGTTGTTTGACCCATTCATTCTTTAGAATTAGATTATTTAATTTCCAATTGTTTTTAGTCTATCTTTCCCTGCCCTGTTTATTGAATATAATTTTTGTTGTATTATGATCTGAAAAGGAAGCATTTACTATTTCAACCTTTTTACATTTAATTGTGAGGTTTTTAATGTTCTAATACATTTTTGTGTAGATGCCATGTACTGCTAAGAAAAAGGTGTATTCCTTTCTGTCCCTATTCAATTTTCTCCAGAGGTCTGTCATATATGAGTATTCTAGGATCCTTTTAACCTACCTAATTTGTTGTTTATTTTGCATTTAGATTTGTCTGATTCTAAGAGGGAAAGATTGAGGTTTCCCACTAGAATAGTCTTATTGTGTATTTCTCCCTGTAACTGGCTTAAAATATTCTCTAGGAATTTTCCTGCTCTACCACTTGGTGCATACACATTTAGTGTCATTACTACTTTATTATTTACAGTACCCTTTATCAAGATATACTTTCTCTCCTTATTTCTTTTAATAAAATCTATTTTTGCTTTATTTAAAATTGAAATTGCTATCCCTGCTTTTTTTTTTATCCAGCTGAAGCAAATAAATTTCATTCTAGACTTTTACCTTTACTCTGTATGTGTCTCTGTGACAAATGTGTTTCTTGTAAATGACATATTATAGGATTCTGTTTTTTAATCCACTCTTCTTTCCCCTTTGTTTTTATGAGAGAATTCATCCCATTCACATTCACAGTTATGATTACCACTTCTGTATTTCCCTCCATCCTATTTTTTCCCCTGTATACATTGTTCTCTTTCCATCCTGTCCTCAATCATGTGTTTTTTTTATCCATGCCACCCATTATCTTGTATGTTTTCCTCCCTCCCCCTTCTCTTAATATTGTTTTTTTAACCAATTCCATCCAATACTTTATCTTTTATCACTTCCTTCCTTCTCTTACCTTTTTTCTCCAGTGTTTCTCCCTTCCCTTCTATCCTTTCCTTTCCTTTCCTTTTCCTTTTTCTCCTCTTACTTCTTTATAGGATTAGATAAATTTCTATATCCAACTGAATGATAAAATTATTCCTTCTTAAAGTCAAAACTGCTTAGTTCAAGCTTCAGATAATGCTCATCCCCCTCGCTTATTTCTCTTCATTGTAATAGGTCTTTTGCACCTCTTCATGTGAACTAATTGTCCCATTATACCTCCACTTTCCTTTTTTTCCAGTACAGACCTTTTCCCACCCCTTAATGTCTTTTTTTTTATGTCTCCATATCAGGAACCATTCACAACTATAGTCTCAGTCCACGTGGTGCCTCCTTCTGTCTGCCCTAGTGACAGATACAATTCTCAAGAGTTACAGATATTTTCCCATCTTGGGATGTAAACAGTTTAACCTTTAAATATATTTTCCCCCTGTTTACCTTTCTATGGTTCTCTTGAGTCCTGTGTTTGTAGATTAAATTTTCTGTTTAGTTCTGGTTTTGTTTTTTTTTTTAATAGAAATGATTGAAAGTCTCTTACTTCATTGAAGCTCCATTTCCTTCCCTTAATGATGAAACTGACTCTCCCTACCTACTTATTTCTTAGTTGTAACCCCAGGTCCTTTGCCTTTTGGAATATGGTATTCCAGGCTCTCTGATCTTTTATTATAAAATCTACCAGATCTGAGTAATCCTATTACTCCTTGATATCTGAATTGTTTTTGTCTGGTGGCTTGCAATATTTTTCCCTTGAGATTATAGTTTTGGAGTTTTGCAGCAATGTTTCTTGGGTTTTCTTTGTGGGATCTCTTTCCAGAATTGACATGTGGATTTCTCCCTACAATATCAAGGCAGTTTTTCTTAATGACCTTTTGTAGAATGCTATTTCAGGCTCTTTTTTTTTTTTTTTTTGGTCATGGCCTTACGGTAGGCCAATAATGTATAAATTGTCTCTTCTGGATCTATTTTCCAAGTTGACTGTTTTACTAATGAAGTATTCACATTTTCTTCCATTTTTTCATTCTTTTTAGTTTGTTTGACTGATTCTTGCTGTCTTACAGAGTTGTTAGCTTCCCTTTGCCCTGTTCTAATTTTTAATGTATGATTTTCTTCAGCTGATTTTTGTATTTCTTTTTCCATTGATTTAGTCTACTGTTTAAGAAGTTGTTTTGCTCAGCAATTTTTTTCCTTTCATTTCCAAATTGTTGACTCTCATGCATCCTTCTCATTTCTTTTCTCATTTTTTTCTTCTACCTTTCTTATTTGCCTTTTGAAGTCTTTTTATGAGCCTTTCCAAGAAGCCTCTTTGGGCTTGACACCAATTTTTTTCACTCTTTGATATTTCTTCTGTGGACATTCTGTCCTCATCTGAGTTTGTGTTTTGGTCTGCCCTATCACTATAGCATCTTTCTATGGTCAAGGTTTTTTTCTGTTTCTTGCTCATTTTCTTTCCTTTTCTTTTGGTATTTCCTCTTTTTTTGTACTTTAAAGGTGGAGCTCTGTTCCTGGGACAAATGGGGTTCTATCCCTCTTCTAGTGCAGTCTGAGACTTGGCTTTGAGCATAGGGGCCCCTAGTGTTGGCAGGAGGTAGCTTTTACTGCTCTTTTCAGGAAACAGCCTGGTTTCCCAGAGTTTGCTTTCTGAGTTGGGACTGGAGGCTGCCTCTACTGAGGCTCCTCTACTGAGCCAGGACTGAGGGTCTTAGTTGCTGATTTTCTATGATTAAGACCCTCTCATAGGCTTTGCCAGAGAATATCTGACCTGGACTGAACACCCTTTTTACCCCAGTGAGACTGACCTTTCTTGAAGTTTTTTTCAGCCTATCTTGAGCTGGAGAGGGGTTTCATTCTGTCAGACTCTGTTCAGAGGCTTTATTTCATGTGGTTTTTGAAGGAAATTGGGAGAACTTGAGCAGCTTTCTGGCTTTGCTCTGCCATCTTCCTCATAGTCTTCTTTACACCTCAACCCCTGCCCTCATTCTAGGGCCTTTAATACACCTCATATTTTGATATTCTTTTGATTTGATTTTCTATTTCTTGATGTCTCATGTATTCCCTAGCCTCCACTTGCCTAATTTTAACTTTTAAGAAGTTATTTTCTCCTGAGAGTTTTTTTGGACATCCTTATCACTTAATCAATTCTACTTTTTAAGGAGTTCTTTTCCTCAGTGAATTTTTTAACATCTTTTTTTTTCCATTTTTAAGGAGTTCTCATCAATTTACTTTTGTGCCCCTTTAGCATTTAGCCTCTTCTATTTCTTAGGATGTTATTTTCTTGAGTATTTTTTGTTTTGCACTTTCTTTATCAAGCTATTTTTTTTTCATGATTTTCTTTCTTTTAATTATCATGCTTATTGATGCTTATTGAATTCAATGGATTTAATTAGATTGAAATTGGATTGCACATGAGAAGAAAGAAAAGAAGAATCTGCCAAGGGAAAGTCAGGAACTATACAAACTAAACTACAAACCACTTTGCACACAAATAAAGTCAGATCTAATCAGTTGGAAAAATATCAACTGCTTATGGGTAGGCCAAATGAATATAATACAAATGAGGATACTACTCAAATTAATTTACTTATTTAGTGCCATACCAATCAAACTCCCAAGAAATTATTTTATAAATCTCGAAAAAAATAGTAGCAAAGTTCATCTGGAAGAACAAAAGGTCAAGAATTTCAAGGGAATTAATGAAAAAAAAAATGCTGATGAAGGTGGCCTAGCTGTGCCAGATCTAAAACTATATTATAAAGCAGAGGTCATCAAAACCATTTGGTACTGGCTAAGAAATAGAATACTTGATTAGTGGAATAGGTTAGATTCACAGGACAAAATAGTCAATAATTATAGCAATCTAGTGTTTGACAAACCCAAAAACCCCAGCTTTTGGAATAAGAATTCACTATTTGACAAAAACTCCTGGGAAAATTGGAAACTAGCATGGAAGCAATTAGGGCTTGACCCACACCTAACACCACATACCAAGTTAAGATCTAAATGGGTTCATGATTTAGACATAAAGAGTGATATTATAAGCAAATTAGAGGAACATAGGATAGTTTACCTCTCAGACCTGTGGAAAAGGAAGGAATTTGTGTCCAAAGAAGAACTGGAACTCTTAATTGAACACCAGATAGATAACTTTGACTATATTAAGTTAAAAAGTTTTTGTACAAACAAAACCAATGCAGTCAAGATTAGGAGGGAAGCAATAAATTGGGAAATCATCTTTACATTTAAGGGTTATGATAAAGGCCTCATTTCTAAAATGTATAGGGAATTGATTCATATTTATAAGAATTCAAGACATTCTCCAATAGATAAATGGTCAAAGGATATGAACAGACAATTTTCTGATGCTGAAATTAAAACTCTTTCTAGTCATATGAAAAGGTGCTCCAAATCACTATTGATCAGAGAAATGCAAATCAAGACAACCCTGAGATACCACTTCACACCTGTCAGACTGGCTAAAATGACAGGAAAAGTTAATGATGAATGTTGGAGGGGTTGTGGGAGGGCTGGGACACTGATGCATTGTTGGTGGAGCTGTGAACAGATACAGCCATTCTAGAGAGCAATTTGGAACTATGCTCAGAAAGTTATCCAACTGTGCATACCCTTTGACTCAGCAGTGTTTCTAGTGGGCCTATATCCCAAAGAAATCTTAAAGGAGGTAGAGGGCTCCACATGTGCAAGAATGTTTGTGGCAGCCCTTTTTGTAATGGCAAGAAACTGGAAACGGAATGGATGTCCATCAATTGGAGAGTGGCTGAATAAATTATGGTATATGAATGTTATGGAATATTATTGTTCTGTAAGAAATGACCAGCAGGATGATTTCAGAGAGGCCTGGAGAGACTTGCATGAACTGTTACTAAGTGAAATGAATGGAACAGGAGATCATTATACACAGCAACAATAAGACTATATGATGATCAGTTCTGATGGACATGGCTCTCTTCAATAATGAGATGTTTCAAACCAGTTCTAATTGTTCAGTGATGAAGAAAGTCATATACACCCAGAGAGAGGCCTGTGGGATCTGAGTGTGGACCACACCGTAGCATTTTCATGCTCTCTATTGATGTTTGCTTGCATTTTGTTTTCTTTCTCAGGTTTTTTTCTTATAGATCTGATTTTTCTTTTACAGCAAGATAACTATATAAATATGTATACATATATTCAATTTTTCATGTATCTTAACATAATTAACATGTATTAGACTTCCTGCCATCTAGGGGAGGGTGTGGGGGGAAGGAGGGAAATTTGTAACAGAAAGCTTTGCAAGGGTCAATGTTGAAAAATTACCTATGCATATGTTTTGCAAATAAAAAGCTTTAATAAAAATAAATTAAAATTAAAAAAAGGAAAGAAAGAAGATAAGAAGGGAAGGAGGAAAGGAGGGAAGCGGAAAGGAAAAGAAGTTTAAAAATAGTGAAAAAAGGAAGAAAAGAAGGAAAGGGGGAAGAATGGAAAGGAAGGAGAGAAAGAAGAGAGAACAGATAGAGGGAAGGGAAGGAACAAGGAAATCCAGAATATGCTTTGTTTTTTTTAAATTTTGCTTTTTTCCTTTCTTTCTGATCTCATTTCTCCTTCAACTGGTCATTTAGCACACAGCAAGTCAAATGCCACAGATGGTTAGGTTAGTAGGAACATTTCTCAATAATTTTATTTATGGAGAAATTTTTTATTTGGCATGAAGGAACTTGCTCCATAAATCAAACACAAGATAACTCTTTAGGTTTCTGGTTTCATTCTATCTTGATAAGTACATGACTGTTTAATGGGAGTGTGCATGAGGGACAAGTGGGGTATGTTTCCTTTACAAATAACATTTGCCTAGTATCTAGATGGAGAGCATTAATTAGTGAACAAACTTAGGTTAAAATTACCAATGAAAATTTGGATGATCATTTAAATTGGGCATTTGAAGAAATGCCCAAAGTGCATGATTTGAATGGAGGAAGAAGTGTAATTCCTTCAACAAATTTGGGACTTGAATTGAGGGCAATATCTAGGGAATGGATCTTTCCATTCTGTTCTACTCTTATCACCCCTTATGGATTTTCACTGTAGGAAAAGGAATAAAGAAAATACAAAAGAAGAAAAAAGAGGAGGGTGAAAGAAAAAGGAGATAGAGCACTCCATGGAAATATATAATATATACATATCATCTCAAAGCTAAATTATAGCAACCAATTCTCCTATATTTCTATTTCTTTCTCAATCAAAAGCACAAAAACACAAAGAAAAACAAATTAAATTAATTTAGCAGAATATGAAGGAAAGGACCTATATAGTAGTTAGTAGGACAGTACAAGAACCTCTGTATTTAATTTTTACTTAATTTAATTTTAGAGTTTATCATATTCATTTCTATTATTTAATAGTCATTGATTTCTTCTTTTTCTCCTCCCTCCCCCCTCCTTCTCTCTCTCTCTCTCTCTCTTCTCTCTCTCTCTCTCTCTCTCTCTCTCTCCTCTCACTCTGTATGTCTCTGCCTCTGTCTCTTTTAAATTTCTTTAGGATACAGACCTAATAGTAGTATTGCTGAAACCAAGGCTATGCTTAGTATTATAGACCTTTGGGCATAGTTCTAAATTGCATAGCATGCTGTTGTTGACAAGAATCTTTTAGAGAATTTAGACTAGAAGATTCATGGAATCAAGGAATCTTACCATGAAATATTTCATCAGTGTAATTTTTCAATAAGATAAACTCTGTTGCTAAAATCTCTAATTCACACTCTAATACACAGATGAGTAAATGGAGGCAGACAAAAGTTTAGTGACTTGTCCAGGATAGCACAACTAGTAAGTGTCTGAGACTGAATTTCACCTTGGGTTTTCCTGATTTCAAATCAAGCACACTATCCACTTTGTCTCCTAGGTACCTAAGAAAAAATTTGATGGCTTACTGTATTCCCCTATATTCTATGGTATCATCAACCAGGGTGCTTTTTTCCCCCATATATAGGAATAGATAAAGACAGAAATTAATTCTCTAGCTTCCATTTTCAAGGCTCTCAGCTATTACACACAGATTGGTTTTCATTGTTCCATGATATCCTGCTTTCTCTATTTTCTAATCATGACTTCAAGTCTCTTCTACTTTGCTACAACTGCTTTAGAGTCTCCATTGAAACTAAGGGTCACAGGGAAGGAAGGGAGGGGAGAGGTACACAAGAAATATTACAGGAAATATTTTGATAAACTCTTTTATGGTTCCTTTGAGTTTTAATTGGACATGATTCAGTAAAAGAAAAATAAGGAAAAGGACTGTCAGAGGATTTTTTTTCTTAAATTGACATCTTTCAGGGTCTTTATACCTTTTAATTGCTTGATTTATTTTTATGAGCTCTGACTTACAAATAATAAGAGGGTAACTTGGTTGTTAAAAACAGTATGACAGGAATTAATGTTTGTTTTAAGTTAATCTGGCAACAAGATACCAGAAACAATGCATTTTGCAACTTCTGAGACTATTTTGTAAAAAGAAAGTGAATGCTTTGGTGAATCAAAGTACAAATATGCATTTAGATGGTAATGACATAGAACAAAAGTTTATCTGTAATCTTCACTCCTCATATACTTTCGTTTGAGAGCTAAAGAGAATGAAAAAGATAACATTTTCAAGCACTACCTAGTAATATATTTCATTTTATTATAGAAGTAAATTTTACCCACATTTAGGATATATATATATATTTATATAATGCTTATTAATACCACAATTTTAAAATAAAAGTTGGTTTACGGAATATCACTAGATCAGAACGTGTGGATATCACTAATAGAATTTGGATTTATAGTTTGGGCTGGTGGTTCTCAATTTTTTGTGTGTGTAAAGAACCCTTTTACACCCTTAAAATTATTGAAGTCCATTTTCCTTAAGAGCTATTGTTTGTGAGTCATTACCTGTTGCTATTGCCATATTAAAACCATTATGAAAGTAGTTTAGGTATGTGGACTCCCTGAAAGGGTCTAGAGATCATTCTTTGAGAATTGCTGGATTAAACAATGGTCAGGAGAAAACTAGTTTTTATCTCAGGTTCATTGATTTTTTTAAAATTATATTAAAACTTTTTATTTGCAAAACATATGTATGGGTAATTCTTCAACAATGACCCTTACAAAGCTTTCTGTTACAAATTTTTCCCCCCTAGTCCCCGCCCCTCCCCTAGATGGCAGGTTATCCACTACATGTTAATTATGTTAAAATACTTGACAAATCGAATATATGTATACATATTTCCACTTGCTGTGCAAGAAAAATCGTATCTACAAGAAAGAAAAATATGAGAAAGGAAACATAATGCAAGCAAACATCAATAGAGAGCATGAAAATGTTATGTTGTGGTCCACGTTTCATATCCCTCTCTGGGTGTATATGGCCTTCTTCACTGACCAATTGGAACTGGTTTGAAGCATTTCATTGTTGAAGAGCAGGCTCATTGATTTTAAAAAGGAAAGGAAAAGGAAATTAGAAGTCATCTAGTCCCATTTCTTCTTTTTAAAGATGAATCACAAAGGAAGTGAATGACATTTAAATTTGGCTGCAAACTTTACCTAACAAGGAGATGTATATTGGTCAATACCAATAGAAGTTCTGTAGCTGGATAAGTGAATGTGGGTGTCCATGAGTTATGCTGCCCCTGCAAAACATACCATTACTTTTAATTCACTTGATTATAAATTAGAATTTTCTTGGGATACATCTAGGGTTCGCAAGTTAACAGCCTTTTTTGATTTTTACTTCATTATTGCATACTCAATAGATCACATTATCTCTGGATCCTCCTAAAATTGGTTTTAAATGATAGGCACTTTTTTTCTTTTTAACTTGATTTAATTTTTTTATTTAACACAAATCAATGTTCTCTTCAACTTTCATCCTCCCCCAAAGAAAATATAGAAAAACAAAACACTTGTAACAAATAGTCATAATCAAACAAACAAAAAAATCTAGCCCACTGATCTCATCCAAAAATATGTATTTCTCAGTCTGCAACCTGAGGCTATCATCTCACTATCAGATCTCGGTTTTTGAAATTCTCTATTGTACTAATTGGAATTCTTAAGTCTTTCAAAGTTTGTCTTTTCAATGTTATTGTTATTGTGTAAATAGTTCAGTCCTATTCACTATGAATCAATTCAATGTTTCTTTCAAAGTTTCTATTCTCTATTGTACTAATTGGAATTCTTAAGTCTTTCAAAGTTGTTTGTCTTTACAATGTTGTTGTTATTGTGTAAATAGTTCAGTCCTATTCACTTCACTATGAATCAATTCAATGTTTCTTTCAAAGTCTCTCTGAAATCTTCCCTTTCATCATTTCTTATAGCACAATAATATTCTGTTATATTCATGTGACATAATCTATTCATCTGCTTCCTAATTGATAGATACTATTTTGACCCTAAAAAAATCCTAAAAAGACCTTCTATCACTATTTTTAAATATATGGATTTTTTCCTTTCTTTAATCTTTTGAGTATATAGGCATAGTACTGATAATCATTTGGTCAAAGAGTATATGCACAGTTTAGTAACTTTGGGATCAAAATTCCAAATTGTCTACCAGAGTAGTTGGACCAATTCACAACTCTATCAACAATGCATTAATGTACTTGTTTTATTATTCTTTATTATTCTTATTGATTTCTCATAATCATTTCAGTATTTATCATTTTTGTCAGAATGATATTATATATATATACATACTATATTTTTATATAGATTATTAGTGAATTGGAATATTTTTTTATATGGCTATTCATAGCCAAGATTTTTTTCTTTGACAGCTGCATAGGAACCAGATGTGTTGGTACATGTCAGTATTCCCTACTACTGAGAGAGGCTGAGGCTAGAGCCTTAGTAAAGATAATAAAGTCAGTTTGGTGTCTGTACCAAGTCCAGAACCAATATGGTGAGTCTCTAAGAGTGATTAGGCTTTTAAGGAGTGGCAAACCAAATGAAGTCATAAACTGAGCAGCTTAATTTCTATATTCATCTACAGTGGCATTTGCCACCTAATGGCTGGAGAGAGACTCAGGCTTTTAAAAAAGTGAAAGAAGGAAGGAAAAAAGAGAAGGAAGAAGAGGTAGAGTAGAAGGAAGAAAGCAAGCAAGCAAATTGTAGAGGAGGCACTTTTTGAATTTATTATTATTTATTTATTTATTTTATTAAAGCTTTTTATTTATATAACATATGTATGGGTAGTTCCTCAGCACTGATGTTTACAAAGCTTTCAGTTACAAATTTTACCCCCATTCCCCTCCCCTCCCCTAGTTGGCAGGAAGTCCACTACATGTTAATAATGTTGAAATACTTGACAAGTTGTGCAAGAAAAATCCTATCTACAAGAAAAAAAAGAAAATCAGAGAAAGGAAACACAATGCAAGCAAACATCAGTAGAGAGCATGAAAATGTTATGTTGTGGTCCATATTTCATATCCCTCTCTCTGGGTGTATATGGTTTTCTTCACTGAACAAATGGAACTGGTTTGAGACAATTCTTTGTTGCAGAGAGCCATGTCCACCAGAATTGGTCATCATGTAATATTGTTGTTGCTGAGTATAATGATCTCCTGGTTCTGCTCATTTCACTCAGCATCAGTTCATGCAAATCTCTCCAGGCCTCTCTGAAATCGTCCTGCTGGTCGTTTCTTACAGAGCAATAATATTCCATAACATTCATATGCCATAATTTATTCAGCCACTCTCCAATTGATGGGCATCCAGTCAGTTTCCAGTTTCTAGCCACTACAAAAAGGGCTGCCACAAACATTCTTGCACATGTGAGTCCCTTTCAGAGGAGGAACTTTTAATGGTAATTTATCTCCTTTGGTATGCTTGTTCCTATTTAGTTCATAAAATGGGAACTATTTTTTTAAAATAAATTTTATTTTACTCTCAAATGGAGATCAATCTTCTTCCTTTCCCACCTTCCCTTTCTTTCTCCCCTCACCAAGACAACAAGAAAAACAAAACCTTTGTTACAAACATGTATAGTAAAGCAAAATAAATTCTTGTATTGGTAATTCCTCCCCCCCCCCCAAAAAAAAAAGTCTTCTTCTGTACTCTGATCCCATTGCTTCTCTATCAGGAAATAGGTAGCCCGTTTTATGATGAGACTTCTGGAGTTATACTTGACTATTGTGCTGATTGGAGTTCACAAGTCTACTGAAGTGTTGGGATAAGTACTCACTATTTGACAAAAACTGCTGGGAAAATTGGAAACTAGTGTGGAAGAAATTAGGGCTTGACCCACATCTAACACCACATACCAAGATAAGAACTAAATGGGTTCATGATCTGGATATAAAGAGTGATTATAAGTAAATTAGAGGAATGTAGTATAGTTTACCTCTCAGACCTGTGGAGATAGAATAAATTTATGTCCAAAGAAGAACTGGAACTCTTAATTGAACACCAGATAGATAACTTTGACTATATTAAGTTAAAAAGTTTTTGTACAAATAAAACTAATGCAGACAAGATTAGGAGGGAAGCAATAAATTGGGAAATCATCTTTACATTTAAGGGTTCTGATAAAGGTCTCATCTCTAAAATATATAGAGAATTGTCTCATATTTATAAGAATTCAAGCCACTCTCCAATCGATAAATGGTCAAAGGATATAAACAAACAATTTTCAGAGGATGAAATTAAAACTATTTGTAGTCATATGAAAAAGTGCTCCAAATCACTATTGATCAGAGAAATGCAAATTAAGACAACTCTGAGGTAACACTACACACCTGTCAGATTGGCTAAAATGACAGGAAAAGATAATGACAAATGTTGGAGGGGATGTGGGAAAGCTGGGACACTGATGCATTGTTGGTGGAGCTGTGAACGGATCCAGCCATTCTGGAGAGCAATTTGGAACAATGCTCAAAAAGTTATCCAACTGTGCATACCCTTTGACCCAGTAGTGTTTCTTTTGGGCTTATATCCCAAAGAAATCATAAAGGAAGGAAAGGGACCCACATGTGCAAGAATGTTTGTGGCAGCCCTTTTTGTAGTGGCTAGAAACTGGAAACTGAATGGATGCCCATCAATTGGAGAATGGCTGAATAAATTATGGTATATGAATGTTATGGAATATTATTGTTCTGTGAGAAACGACCAGCAGGATAATTTCAGAGAGGCCTGGAGAGACTTGCATGAACTGATGCTGAGTGAAATGAGCAGAACCAGATCATTATACACAGGAACCACAGTACTATATGATGATCAATTCTGATGGACATGGCTCTCCACAACAATGAAATGTTTCAAACCAGTTCCTATTGTTCAGTGAAGAAAGCCATATACACCCAGAGAGAGGGGTGTGAAATGTGGACCACAACATAACATTTTCATGCTCTCGATTGATATTTGCTTGCATTGTGTTTCCTTTCTTTGATTTTTCTTTCTTGTAGATACGATTTTTCTTGCACAAAAATGATGTGTGGAAATATGTATACATATATTTGATTTGTCAAGTATTTTAACATAATTAACATGTAGTGGATATCCTGCCATCTAGGGGAGAGGTGGGGACTAGGGGGGAAAAATTTGTAACAGAAAGTTTTGTAAGGGTTAATGTTGTATAATTACCCATACATATGTTTCGCAAATAAAAAGTTTTAATATAATTTAAAAAAAAACCAAGAATACTGAAGTTGTTTCTTTTCAGTATTGTTATTGCTGTCAGTTGTTCTCCTGGTTCTGCTCATTTTACTTTGCATCAATTCATACAAGTCTTCCCAGATTTTTCTGAAAGTGTCTCTGTCATCATTTCTATAGCACAATATTTCATAATAATCATATACTAGAACTTGTTCAGTCATCCCCTAATGTATAATTTGTGAAGGGCTTTTAAAGCAAAACAGAGGAATTTATGTTGTAACCTATTTGTAATAGAGAGACACTGGAATTTATTGAGCAGAGGAATGGACATGGTCTGATCTGCACTTTGGCATTTGTGTGGAGAATGGATT
>JAJPUD010001712.1:115321-126478 GCA_023553655.1 Myrmecobius fasciatus | reverse complement strand
TGATTAGAGATGATAAACATGAAGAGCTGACAGGGTCACCAAGAGAGAGAGTGTAGAAAGAGAAGCAAAGAGTATAGCCATAGTTACAGGGTATGATATGAATGATAAATTAACTAAGGAGGCTTACAAGTAGTAGCCAGACAAATAGGAGACTCAGATGAGTAGAGTCATAAAAACCCAGAAAAGAGAGAGACTAAGCAAAAGGAAAGGGTTGTCAAGCAAAAGCAGAAAGGTCAAGAAAGCTAAGTAAGGACTGAAAAAATTAATAGATTTTTTCAATCCCAGGAGATCATAGGTGAGAAAGTACAGTCAGAACTAGAGAGGATGGCTAGAGATGCAGTGTTATTTGAGAGAAGCTTGGTATCTATGAGTTCTAGAAGATGGAAGAAGCATGCATGGAATAGTCTATCAGTTTTAGAAGAGTTTACTAGTTTCCTCATGTAAGAATTTTCCATTATCCAGGAAAGGAGTTATCTGAGCAGTTGAGACACATCTGAAAGTTTGGGGAGGCTTTGGTGATAGTTCTTTTTTGTTAGCCAATTTTAGTTTGAAAGTCCCAAAGGAACTAAAAAGTTTTTTTGCATTGTAATTTTTTTTTAAGAGGAAGGAGGGAAATGGCCATGTTTTACTGTTATTTGCATTTCAATTTGAAGTGAGAATGGTACTAATCAAAAGGTGGAACAAAGAAGAAATTGTTATCTTAGTAAAACTGTATGTAGTTATGCAGTTTAGTTAAAGGATTCATTTGATAACCAGTTCAATTTGTGAATCCTAAATCAAATTTGATTTTTAAAATGTTAAACTTAATTTCTCAATTAAGAAAAACAGAGATGATGAGTAGAAACCAGCAGAGGCCTGGAGCAGAGATGCTGAAACTGAAGCTCTGACTTGTAGACATTGATATGATATTTTATATTGCTCTGAGGAATCATCAGGCAAAAATTGTAGAATGCATATTTTAGGAAATTAAGAGATCCCATTGGAGCTCTAAGATGTTCTAATCTTTTGGATGTTGCTTGGACTAGTTATTTCACAGCTACCTTTTTTTTTTTCAAAATTAGAAAGTTATCTATTATTAATGAATAGATCGATCTATTTCAGAAAATATTGACCTATGAGTCCCAAACTCTTCCAAAGCACAAATCACCACAAGTAAAGCTTAAAATAAGATGAGCAAATGTCATCTAGTGGTAAAGCTGGGCAACTGCAGCTCTATAGTGTACAAGTTATGAGAGAAATGTTTAATAAAGTGACCAGTCATATGTGTACTATAGAACATTTTGTGATTTTATATGGTAATTGTAGATAGGGAAAACTCAAAGGAAGGAAATTATTTGTTGAGAAAAGAACCAATGAAGCACTTAATACAATGTCATGTGCTTCTGTATGTATCAGAGAATTGTTGATTTTGTCTCATCCATAAAGTGTCTTTGGAAATTTTCAAAATAGATATCTTTATTTTGACATTGGAAACCAGGAATGCCATGGAAAATAGATTTTGTTTGCGTATGCAGAATATATCTGTGAAATTCCATCATTATGACATCGGAGAAGGCTTTGGTATAATAGGACTATACTTAGTGTTGGTTACTTATCCAAGTATCCTGGGTTTATGGGTTAATCTCACATTTTTCTGTCCCACCTATTTGTCTGAAGGTACCTTGAGGTGAGAGTGGGTCAGAGGGGCCTTTAGCAGACTGAAAATGGTGTTGGAGAGGGTGATGTCAGATGCAGCACAGGGTAGGTATCATTGTAGTCAGGACCAGGTTGGTTACTTTCTGGACAGACAAAATTGCTAGCAGAAATAAAACACTTAAACAGGCAGAACATGGGAGCAGACTGAGCAGGAAAATATCGACTTAACAGCTTGGTCAACAGGTAAAGAGAGAACTCTCTTTCTTTTGAGATTGGGATCTGAGACCAGCATTAGGGAGGGAGAGTAGCTTATTAATCTGAATATTTCTTTGAGCACCTAGTCTAATTATTTGCCACATAACATGTACCCAACTTCCTATTATCCCTGCTTTCCTGATCTCTCTAGTTATTAGCATATTCTCCCTCCTAAAGTTACTTTATACAAATTAATGTTTTGTATACAGGAGTGTAGTCAGGTGAATAAAGAGCTGGCTTTTGGAGCCAGAAATTTCTGACATCAGGTGTTACTTTTGTTATATTCTTGCTGTGTGATCAGAGGCAAATCATTTAACCTCTCTGTGTACAATGACTATAAGTTATAGAGAAGTTACCCACTTGAATTGGTAGAGGGAGTTTTCTACACCAATGAAACATTAGATTTATTCCTCCCAATATTTGGGGGGTTTAATTTTTTTTCTTTTTTAATTTTGAACTTAGTTACGAAAAAATGAATATTTCCAAGCATATAATTTACTTTTTCCCCCCTGAAAAGAATACAATAAATTCTACATGTTACTTTCATAAAAGTCCTGGTTGTTCTAGCTTCCTACTGAACTTCCATTCTCTCCTCTGCATTTAAAAAAATGTTTCAATGGCCTCCATTTTTTCCTTTTGGCATTGCTATTACTCTCCCTCCTACATCAAGAAACTATCTTTACCCCAAGAAACATAACTTCAGGCTCCAGAGAATTGGAAAATAATTATAGCCCTTGCTATTTCCTGCCCCTTAGAGGAAACCAAATCTAAATAGTTATGAAATCAGCATAAAGTTTACCTAATTGTATATGGGGAAATCTAGGTATTTTGATAATTTCTCCTGCAGAAGAAGGCTATAGGAATGATGCTTTTCATTCACTCTTTTTGAAGTATACCTTTGAAAGTTTGTATAACTGCTGCTAATTTGGCAAGCTTGGTTAGGCCTTCACAGTGTGAGTAACAATTATTTTGGTAGAATGTTGGAGAATTTTGCTGCTTCCATCTGCTGGTTATCTTCTAAAATGTAGAGCTGAGAAAATTATATTCTGACTAAATCATAGAATCATACACTTGGAAGGGACCTCGTGAGCTTATCTGGGCCAGCCTCCTAAAGGTCAATGCATAAATCATCTGGTACAGATGGTTGTTTGTCCTATTTTTAAAGATCTCTGAGAATGGAGATTTACCCAGCTTCCCTTGGCAGCCTGGTCTTTATGGTCAAGTAGTTCTTCCCTTTATTTAACTAGACTCTTCCTGTAGCTTATTTTTCCTTCTGTGCACTCAGAGGACAGGTGGTGTTCGCTCCATAATTACCCTTTATCTGTTTGTGATAATCCTTAAAACACCCCTTTGGTTCTTTCTCTTTTTTAGCCAAACCTTCAAAATCCCTACAGCTTTTCTTTGCAGGTCTTATTTTTATAAAATCCCTTAATTATTTTTTATAATTGAAAGTTGCTCTTCTCTGAAGCCTCAGATTTCTCATGATAATAGACAAAATAATAACCAAAAAATGACCGTAAGGACCACTTGCTGAACCTTCAATAGCAAGGAAACTGGGAAGTTCATTCTCTCTTTTAGGTGTCACATTCACTCATACTTTTTAATGCAGGAGCTCCCTGGCTACCTCATGATTAATTCATGTTCAATAGTGAAATTCAGGCTTTTTATTTGTTTTTCTGCCCAACTATTACTTAGAATTGCTCTTTCTCTTCCTTATACAGGTGTCCCAGAATTCTTAGTGCAGTTTAAAGCTTTAGTAAACTCAGTTACTATTACTGTTAGTACTAACTAGTAATAGTTTTGGATCCATGCTGACAAAAAACAAAATCTTTGTCAGTCTTGATTGAATTTTTGTTTATTTTTTTAGCAGCACATTTCAATTCTTTATGAACATCACTTGTAGAAGCAGTGTGGTTTAGTGGAAAAAGAGCTGGACTTACAGTTAAGAAAACCTGGGCTATGACACAGACTAAGAGGGTAACTCTGGACAAGATATTTTACCTTTTAGTACCTCTGGAAACTTGCCTGCATCTGTCTGAGAGGAAGCATAGCATAACAAATAAAATCCAGTCTTGGAGTCAGCAAGATCTGAGTTCAAATCCTGCCTCAGATACTTACTAGTTGTGAGACCTTGGGTAAGCCCTTTAAACTCTCTGTGCCCTGGTTTCCTCGTCTATAAAACAGATGGGTTATTATACACAGTGGACTCTCAAGTGGCTCTCACTGCTAGATCTCTGATCCTCTGATCTAGCCTCTATCTTGATAATTATCATAGATATTTTACATATTATAGGACATCAAACTGAAGATATTTAGGAGAAGCTAGAAGGTGCAATGCAGAGAGCACTAGACTTGGACACTGGAAGTCTTGAGTTCAAATCCTGCCTCATACACTTATTAGTTATGTGATCTCAAGCAAGTCATTTAACTTGTCTGCCTCAGTTTCCTCATTTGTAAGATGGGCATAAATAATAACAGTAATTGTGCCTCAGAATTGTGGGGATAAAATGAAATGATTTGCAAAGTGCTTCTAAACTCAAACCACTATATATATGCTAGCTATTATTTTAAGATACTGATATCTTGATAAACTACATTTTTCTAATCAATACTTCAAAGCTAAGCTTTAGTGTTCTATATATGTGCTATGCTCATTTTCTCTTACTTGGGTATAAGATTTGGGATGAATATGAAGCATCATGATTTTTAAAAGAAGATGTGTTACTATAAATGCAACTTTCTTGGGAAAAGCAGATTTCCTAGAAATACCATGAATTTTAAGAAGAAAATAGTTCCAGATGTCAGATGGAAATGCTTTCAAGCTGCAAGAACAAAATAGTGATTATTGGAAAACTGGGATATAGCAAGTGATCAGTCAAAGGCAGAAGGAAAGGAAACAGTCATAACAATCTTGGGAGGAGCCTCTGTTTTCCCTCAATAGGTCCTGTTGTCTCTGGAGAGCAGAACTTCTTGAATTTTTTTTCAGTAAAGCTTTGGTTTAAAATATTACACAGTTTCCTGTACAAGCCTCGAAAATTCTTTGGTTTTGCAGAGGATTCTTTTTAGCAAGGTAATCAAGCATGTGAGCCCTGGAATGACTGCATATTTCCATAATTTCTGTCCTTCCCCTTTCTATTCAAGTCCTTATCCAGTCAAAAGAGAAGAATGTGCTGAAATTACCTTTTTTTCCCCTTCCCTAACACATTCCAATTCCAATACCCTCAGTAATATCATTGACTAGAATTAAAAGACCATAGTATCATAAAAATGAGAGCATCAGAATCAACTAGTTCAATACCCTTAATTTTATAGAGGAAGATGGGACCCAGTTAAATTAATATTAAATAGTTAGATAAAATTATATTGTAGAAAATATGAAATATATTCACTCAAATTTATATAGTGCTTTAAGATTTACAAACATTAAAATATTATCTCATTTGATCTTTGCAACAATTTTGTGAGGTAGGTTCTATTGTTATCCCTACTTCATGGAGGAAAAAAATTGATGGTCAGATAGATAGTTATTTGATTAAGGTCACGTAGCTTTTTGGATAACTATATTTTGAATAGAAAAAAAGTACCCCACATAAATCAGGGCTGCTAATCATTCTTAAAAATTTTTCCTTATGTAAATATATAATTAGATTGAATTGACATATTATTCACACACATCATTTATTTGTTTTAAAAATACTTTCTTTTTTAATTACATGTAAAAATAATTTATATTTAAAAAATTTTTGATTTCAAAATTCTCTCTTTCCTTTCCTCTATTCTGTATCCTCTAATTGAAAGGCAAGCAATTTGATATAGGTTATACATGTGGAGTTATGCAAAATTTATTTCCATGATATATCATTTTTATGTAGCCTAAACCTTGGCTAATGTTATTAATAATGAATGCCAATACTAATATTTTTATAGTACTTGACAACCTGAAATAAAGAGGAACACGAAAGAAGCAAAAACTAAGGTCTTTATCTGAGGCAAGGAATTGCAATTGCAGACATCATGCAACACCAAAATACTGGAGTACCCATGACAGGTAGAAGGGACAGAGTTTTAAACACATTTCATCATAGAGGGAATCTCATGGCAGTCTCAGCCTTGAGAAGCAGCTGGGCTCTGGGAGTGCAACAGTGCCTCTAGGTGCATCAATAAGGAGTTCCAAAGATATCACATGACTGGCTCCAACTGGGTTAGTCCTGCTTGCACCCAATCAGTGGGGTTAGAGTCAGATAATCCCTTCTGATTCATTTAACACACTTTATATAGCATTTACCCCACAATCTCTCACAAAACTCCCCAAAATAAGGAAGGAAACGAGCATTTATTAAAGCACCTACTATATGCAAGGCATAATGCTAAACACTTGACAAATATTAACCTCATTTGATCCTCACAGCACCTTGGGTAGTATGTGCTTTTATTATTTCCATTTGCTATTGTAGAAACTAGGGCAGCAAAGGTTAAGTGACTTCCCTGGAGTTATATGGACAACTAGATGGCACAGTAGAATAGTGTCAGCCCTGGAAGCAAGAACACTTGAGTTCAAATTTGGCATCAGACAATTGATAGTTGTGTGACTCTAGGCAAGTCACTTAATCCTGTTTGCTTCAGTTTCCTCATCTGTAAAATAAACTGGAGAAGGAAATGGGAATTCATTCCAACATCTTTGCCAATAGAACCCCAAATGGGATCACAAAGAGTTGAATGCAACTGAAATGACTGAACAGGAAGTATCAGTCATTGATCTGAGTATTGGTAATAAAGACAAAAGTTAAACAAATCAAGTACAATATGTGCATTTGTAAACCTGTATAACACAGAACAAATATGAATAGCTACTTGGAATGACTTTCAGAAAGGAGGGAACTAGCCGGTTGGGATTTGTATAGAAGACAATGCTTGAGTTTAATCTGAAAGGAGATGAGGGATTCCACCAGGAAGAGTTGAAGAAAGCTGCATACCTCATGTGGAGAATGGGGAGCAGGAAATGGAGTATCACTTGTGGGGAACAATAAAAAAAAATAGACCCTGTGGTGACAAAGGTAGTAAAGTATTATTTTTTTCATTTTCCTGGAAAATAAGATTGATGGGGTTAGAAACCTTACACAAATTGCCACAACTAGCAAATGGCAGAGCTGGGATTCACATCTAGGTCTTCCAACTCCAAACTCAGTGTCCCTTTTCATTAACCTTCACTGCCTCCATGTTAAACAAAAGCAATATCAAGTTAGACAGATGGTGACCTTACAATACTAGTGGCTGTTTATTTTAATCAATCTTTTTTTTTCTCCATACAAAATGAAAATTGAGTGGTTTATATTTAAAAGGTTGTTGTGAATGTTAGCTGACATCTTAACAAGAGAGGTGAAATGGAGTAGTAAGAGAATAATAGACCTTGTAGGCAGAAGGCCTTGGTTTGAATAATGCCCAAATATTTATCATGTAACCTTTAGCAAATCACTAGTAAAGCTTTGATTTCCTCATATGTAAAATCAGTATAACCAACCACTACCAGCTTTACAGGGTTACAATGAGACAAGAGACCTTTGTCAGGCTTGACACTATATTAATGTCATTTATTTTTATTTAAGGTTTTTTTTTCTTTTAATCTGATTTTTAACACATATCTCTGTGCTGTCATTTTTCAGTTATTTCCAACTCTCTGTGACCCCACTTGGGGTTTTCTTGGGAAAAATACTTTTGATTTACTATTTTCGGTAACTGAGGCAAACAGAGTTAAGTTGCTTATCAAGGCTCACGTAACTAGAGACTAGATTTGAACTCTGAAAGGTGAGTCTTCAGGCCCAGCAGTCTCTTTATCTGCCCAACATTCACCTCTACTTTGCATTAGTCTTGAATGCTTTGCTTTGCTTTGCTTCTGACTGGTATCTTCAAAGGGAACCTACAGCCTGTCTCCCCAAGGGGAGGTCCAAAGGCTTGAGTGGATGAGTTCAGGAGAATTCCTAGCTTTCTTATTTAAAACCTGAATTCCAGATTAGACCAGTCATGCTAGCTGGGTGTTCAGTTGAGTAGGTGTATATACCAGAGGTATTAATTTACATTGAGGGCAACAAAGTAGACATCAAAGAGTTGCCTTCAGGTACTGAAAAGAAAACTATGGACAGATTGATACTTTTATCTTGGCAGGTGGTTATCCTTTTATGAATCATAAACTTGAAGGGAAAGTTCCCTTCTCCTTCTTCCCGGCCCCAGTAGATGGAAGGTAACTTTCTTTGCTTTTAAATAGTATTTTTTTTCTAATTACATGTAAAGACGATTGAAAACATTCATTTAAAATTTTTGAGTTCCAAATTTTCTTCCTCTCCTTCTCTAACAAGGTAAGAATTTTAAATAGGTTATATATATATGAAACCACGTAAAACCTATTTCCATATTAGTCACGGGGAAGAAAAAGGGGATTAAAAAATGTGAAAAAAATAAAGAAAATGAAAATAATATGTTTGGAACTGCATTCAGACTCCAACAGTTCTTTCTCTGAAGGCAGATCACATTTTCCATTACAAGTCCTTTGGAATTATTTTGGATTATTTTATTATTGAGAAGAGCTAAGTCTATCATAGTTGATCATCACACAGTGTTGCTGTTCTTGTGTACAATGTTTTCTTAGTTCTGCTCACTTCAGTTTTGCATCAATTCATGTAAGTCTTTAGAGTTTTTTTTTTTTAATCTGCTTGCTCATCACATAGCACAGTGGTATTCCATTATATTCATATATCACAAGTTGTTCAGCCATTACCCAACTGATGGGCATCCTCTTAATTTCCAACATTTTATTACCACAAAAAGATCTGCTTTAAATGTTTTTGTACATGTAGAGCCTTTCCCATTTTTAAATGATCTCTTTTTGGGTACAGAACTGATAATGATATTGCAGGATCAAAGTGTAGGGACAGTTTGAGTATCCTTTGGACAATCTACTGCTCTTCAGAATGGTTGGATCAGTTCACCTCTCTATCAACAATACATTAGTATCCCAGTTATCCCACAGTCTCTGCAACATTTATCATTTCCCCTTTCTGTCATATTAGCTAATCTGATTGGCGTGAGGTGGTACTTCAATGTTGTTTTTATCTTTATTTCTCTAATCAATAGTGATTTTGAGCATTTTTTTTCACATAACTATAGAGAGCTTTGATTTCTTCATTTGAAAACTGTGTTCATAATCTTCCAATTTATCAATTTGAAAATGACTTGTATTTGTTATAAATTTGACTATTCTCTATCTATTTGAGAAATGAGATGTTTACCAGAGACACTTGCTGTTCTAATCTTGTTTGCAATGGTTTTGTTTGTGTGAGACTTTTTTAAAAACAGGATCAAACACTAAATTGCTAAAGTTATTGCCTAGATTGTCCTGAAGTCCTATCCTATGCCACTGATCGACTACTCTATTTTTCAGCCAGTACCAAACGGTTTTGATGACCGCTGCTTTATAATATAGTTTTAGATCTGGTACAGCAAGGCCACCTTCATCTGACTTTTTTTCATTAATTCCCTTGAAATTCTTGACCTTTTGTTCTTCCAAATGAACTTTGCTACTATTTTTTCTAGATCTGTAAAATAATTTCTTGGGAGTTTGATTGGTATGGCACTAAATAAGTAGATTAGTTTGGGTAGTATTGTCATTTTTATTATATTCGCTAGGTCTACCCATGAGCACCTAATGTTTTTCCAATTGATTAGGTGTGATTTTATTTGTGTGGCAAGTGTTTTGTAGTTTGGTTCGTATAGTTTCTGACTTTTCCTTGGCAGATAGATTCCCAAATATTTTATACTATCATCTGTTATTTGGAATGGAATTTCTTTTTGTATCTCTTGCTGCTGAACTTTGTTGGTAATATATAAAAATGCTGATGATTTATGTGGATTTATTTTGAATCCTGCAACTTTACTAAAGTTGTGAATTGTTTCTAGTAGTTTTTTAGTTGAGTCTCTAAGGTTCTCTAAGTATACCATCATGTCATCTGCAAAGAGTGATAATTTGGTTTCTTCATTACCTACTCTAATTCCTTTTATCTCTTTTTCTTTTGTAGTGGCTAGAAACTGGAAACTGAATGGATGCCCATCAATTGGAGAGTGGCTGAATAAATTATGGTATATGAATATTATGGAATATTATTGCTCTATAAGAAACGACCAGCAGGACGATTTCAGAGAGGCCTGGAGAGACTTGCACGATGCTGAGTGAAACGAGCAGAACCAGGAGATCATTATACACAGCAACAACAATATTATGTGATGATCAATTCTGATGGACATGGCTCTCTCCAACAAAGAATTGTCTCAAACCGGTTCCAATTGTTCAGTGAAATAAACCACATACACCCTTGAGAGGTATATGAAATGTGGACCACAACATAACATTTTCTTGCTCTCTATTGATGTTTGCTTACATTGTGTTTCCTTTTTCTGATTTTCTTTTTTTCTTGTAGATAGGATTTTTCATGCTCAACTTGTCAAGTATTTTAATATTAATAACATGTAGTGGACTTGCTGCCATCTAGGGGAGGGGAGGGGACTGGGGGTAAAACTTGTAATGGAAAGCTTTGTAAAGATCAATGCTGAGGAACTACCCATACATATGCTACACAAATAAAAAGCTTTAATAAAAAATTTAAAAAAAGCATGTAACCTTCAGATAAAAAAAATAAAAAAAACAGGATTAAAATTATCCATTTCATATTTTATAATGTTCTCTATCTCTTCTTCAGTCAAAATTTCTTTGAAGGGAAAATTTTTAGCAAGCAAACTTCCCTCACTTAAGATTCCTTGAAGGGAGGGAAACATAGATTTGCTGAGAGTCTGGCGGTTTTATTGTTGGTGCTCTGCTCCTGGAAGAAGTTGGCAGAAATATTTAGTCAGTTAGCAGCAGCATTAATTATTTTCAGAGTCTCTGTTATAACAGTGGCCTTAGGGTCCATGCTTCAGGACTGATTGTTAATAGGTGAGAACTTGTTGCAACAAGGTTAAGGCTATAGATGCAGAGACACAGGTTATTATAACATGTTAAGATACCTTAAAAACCCTCTTGTCTATCTGCTGTGTATTTTAGATGAGGAAGGACGTCAATGTTCAGGGAGGAAAAGTGACTTTCTCAAAGTCTCATAGCTGATAGTGGAGCTTATAGCCTTAGGTAGGTTAAATAGGGTCTCAGACACTTAATAGTTGTGTGATCCTTGGCAAGTCACTTAACCCTATCTGTTTCAGTTTTCTCATCTAAAGAAGAAATGGCAA
>JAJPUD010001712.1:45344-115311 GCA_023553655.1 Myrmecobius fasciatus | reverse complement strand
TAGAATAAGGAAGAGAAGGCTCAAGCTTAGGAGGTAAAAACTTCCTATTTTAATTGAGTGGATACTCCAATAAAATGTTAATGGAATCTGACTACTGTTTCTACCCCTTTGAAAGTGAATTTTATCAAACATTTAAAGGACAATTAATTCCAATATTATATAAACTATTTGGGAAAATGGGTAAAAAGGGAATCTTACCAAATTCTTTTTATGACACAAATATGATACTGATATCTAAACTATGAAATACCAAAACTTTAAAGAAAAAAATGCAACTATATTTCAATTTATGCCTAATGAATATAATGCAAAAATTTTAAATAAAATATTAACAAGAAAATTATAGCAATATATCACAAAGATCATACACTATGACCAAGTAGGATTTATACCAGGAATTTAGGGCTGTTTCAGTTTTAGAAAATCAGTCAGCAAAACTGGCTATTTCAATAACCCAACAGAAATCATAAGATTATCTCAGTAGATGCAGAAAAAGCTTTTGACAAAACACTACATTCATTCCTATTAAAAGCAGTAGAAAGCATAAGGATAAATGGAGTTTTCCTTAAACTGGTAAGCAGTATTTATCTAAAACCATCAGCAAGCAAGATCTGTAATAGGGATAAGTTAGAAGTCTTCCTAATAAGATCAGGAATGAAGGATAAATGTCCACTATCACCACTATTATTCAGTATTGTACTAGAAATCCTATCTATAGCAATCAGAGAAGAAAAAACAATAGAAGGAATTCGAATAGATAATAAGGGAACAAAACGATCATTCTTTACAGATGGTATGATATACTTAAAGAATTTCTAGAGAATCTACTAAAAAACTGATTGAACTGATTTTTCTTTCTTGTAGATATGATTTTTCTTGCACAACAATGATAAGTGTGGAAATAGGTATATATATATTCAATTTGTCAAGTATTTTAATATAATTAACATGTAGTGGATATCCTGCAATCTAGGGAAGGGGTAGGGAGTAGGGTGGAAAAATTTGTAACAGAAAGTTTTGTAAGGGTTAATGTTGAAGAATTACCCATACATATGTTTTGCAAATCAAAGATAAATAAAAAGCTGATTGAAAAAATTACCTTTAGCAGTTTCAGGATATAAAAAGTTGTTGAATCATTTCTGTCAAATCCAACTCTTTGTTACCCCATTTGGGGTTTTCTTGGCAGAGATACTGGAATAGTTTGTCATTTCCTTCTCCAGTTCATTTTCTAGATGAGGAGTTGTTACGGACTTTTCCAGTGTCACACAGCTAGTAAGTATCTAGGATCAGATTTGAACTCTGGTCCTCCTGATTTCAAGGAGAGAGCTCTATCCATTGTATAACATAGATGCCCAAGTTAAATCCTAATAAATCATCAGCATTTCTATATAATTTATATATATATGTACATATATATAAATTTATATATAATACCAATAAAGACCAACAAGAAAAAATAGAGGATATATAACAACTAAACAATTTGAAATTCTTGGGAATTTATCTATTGAGACAAATCAGGAATTATATGAACATAATTGCAAAATGTTTTCACACTAATGTCAGATCTAAACAACTGAAAAAATATGAATTGCTCATGAGTCAGCCAAGCTAATAAAATAAAATTGACAATTCTACCTAAATTAGTTTAGTTTGCATTTCTAGCTTTTATGTTGAGGTTGAAGAGGGAGGAGATATAATGACCTGTGAAAGTATTGAAGAGTGGAGGGATCAGGGGATTTAATGAGGGACAATAATGTTTTAGGCATTTAAGCATAAGGAGAGGTGGAATTATGGGAGTTTGTTGCCAAATAGGGAATTTCAGTATCTAAATAAGATAGTGAAATACTTGTGGATAATGGATAATGATGAAAGCTAGTATGTGAACGTACCAATGTGTGGCTGAAGTAGAGTGAAGAAATAGTTCATGAAATTTAACAAGTTTGAGTGACTGGAAAATTGTGGAGTCTGTGGGAGCATTTTTGTAGATATTAAAGCATAGGAACCAGTTTTGGGGGAGAGAGGCAGACAATAATCAAGGTGTTTCATTCCTTGTGATAGGACTGTGCTGGTATATTACCAAAATTTTACCATATTACCATAATTTGGATTGGGGAGACATTTTCAGCTGAATACACTTAAATGAAGGGAATATTGTTGGGAAGAGGAGGTAAAGAAAGAGTCTGGAAGTAGCAATAGGCAGCAAGGAATATTAAACACTCGTTCAGAGGGATACTGAGAAAACCTATACAATATTCTCTATTGCTATTATGAATAGCACATATAAAAATTTCATTATATTTGTGATTATTTTCATGATTTCTATTAGTCAATACTTCAAAGATCTATGATTTTATTAGCATTTTCCCCCAGTTTAGATCAGAAATCCACCCAACATCTTCCTCAATGATCTTCAACAGTTTCTCGTGGTAATTCAAAACCTGGTGACCACTTTTCTGGTGTTATAGCTTATGCATTTATAAAGACTGGCTCTTGAACAACAGACATGGAGAGGCTGTCAGCAGCAGATATTTAAAAGCCTTTCCAAACTTAAGTGAAACAGTCTGCATTCCATTGGCATAGCTTTTGAGAAGACAGACTCACCTTTATGCCATGATGAGATATCAGAATAGAAATTCAGTATATTAATTTTATTTAATTTGGGGAAGAACATGGCATCTGCTAATATCAGACATAAGGAACAGACTTTTAAATTCCATACAGCTTTGCAACTCATTACACAGAATAATGCAATGTTAGCTGACTGCCCTGGTGTTGTCTTTTTAGACTCAAAGAATATCAGTACCAGAAGAGATTTTTATTATAGATTATCTGTTTTGATCTCATTTTGTAGGAAACTTAAATCTAGTGAAATGAAATGATTTGATTGGTTCAAAGCCACACAATTATTTAGTGGAGGAATCAATTCTTTCCGACTCCTGGTACATTGTTCCTCCTACTTTCAATAATTAGCTAAATTAAAAATTATTTTTGTTAATTTTTACTGGCAGTCTTTATTTCCAGGGCATGATTTAAATATCTAATTTTAATGCCATAATACCTTATCATCATATTATTTATTTCAAAAATTATGTGATTGTGAAATAGAACTCTATACAATTAAGCTGGATTAAACATATGTATGTCAGTAGTAGCTATTGCTACACAATAGAGATGATTTCAGGGTTTGAATTTAGTCTCCTGGCTTTGTGACCAGTTGTTTTTTATTGTTATTCAGTCATTTTCAGTCATGCATGACTCTTTATAACCCCATTTGGGGTTTTCTTGGCATTTGGGGTTTCTGAAGTGGTTTGCCATTTCTTTCTCAAGTACATTTTATAGATGAGGAAACCGAGGCAAACAGGATTAAGTGATTTGCTCAAGGTCACACAGCCAGTAAGTATCTGAGGCCAGATGTGAACTGTTAGAACTTCCTGATTCCAGTCCCAGAACTCTATCCACTTCACTACCTTGTGACCATGGGAATATCACTTAATCATATAGAAATTCAAGCACAAAAATTAAAAATTGCAGCTCAGATCATGATCTGGTTTGGTAGCTGGAGTTTCCTATGGTCAAATAAAATCACAGATATGTACCACAAAACAAGTATTAACTGGGGGTGGAGGGATGGTGGTAATGGCTTATGTTTTGGGGAACTTTTAAATTAAGTTTTGTTTGTATATTTATTTTGGGACAAAATGTATTATATATTTATTTCAGAGGAGTTAAGAAAAAGACATTAAGGTTCAGTGGATACAGAGCTTAACTGAAAATTCATGCTCTCTAATTTTTTAGAGTTACTATTGAAATTTTGAGAGGCAGTGTGTATGTTAGCCAAAAGACACAAGACTAACTCTTAGTAGCTGTGTGACATATAGTACCTCTCTTTGGGGAAATAATTTGTGTAGTACTCATCTCAAAGAGTTGTTATGAACTTAAAGGAAGATAACGCATGCAAGAACTTTGCAAAACCTTAAAATGCTATTTAAATACCAAATATTATTATAATTTCCTTTTTCTTTTCCAAAAGGGCACTCAGCAAATCCATTCAATAGAAATTTATTGATATTCTAACACTAAGGATTATTTGTTTTCATTGATAGTACTGGTAGGACCAAAGGGGAGAGATAAAAGGAGTTAGTGGATCATTTGTGTATGTATATAGAGAAACAGACCATAGTAAAGAAGCTTGAAAATTTTTATTTAAGGCTGCTATTTGTTGTTACCTTTGAAAGCTGAGCATTTTTATGACAAAAGTTTCAAGTGGAAAGTCCTGTTTTTATATTCCCTGTTATGGTTACCAGTTTCTTTCTCCCTTTCTGATTACTAATGCAGACATTTTGTGATTGGAATCATTTATATGTACAAGCTGATTTTATAGAAAAAAATATTTTCATAGCTAAATGTAAACAGGTTGGGATTTTTTTTTGCCCAAAATAAGTGGAAAATATGAGGATCTGGCACTTTCATATTTTAAAGCTGTTATTTAAAGAGTCCTTTGACAATAGTTTATTCCAAAAACAATCCTTTGGCTACACAACACTGGAATGAAATTCATTTCTTGGCATGCAAAGCAATAAGGCTTTAGGATATATTCTGTTAATTTACAGAACAGAAAATTTTAAAACATCCCAAGAGGCCAGCAGGTGATGTGGTGAAGATGATCTTCAGTAATTATACACTTAATTCCTAGAGAAATTAAAAAAAAAAAAAAAACAGTGACTAAGTATTGCTGTAATACCTAGAGAATTTAAACATCCAATTTTGGAACACCTTTTCATGACTTTAGTAGATGTCACTTTTAACAATCTCTTAATCTTGCAAAACCCTCACACTGGTAGAGGCTGAAAATACTTATTTCTAATGAAGATTTATCTTAAAAGATTTCCCACAAACCTTTCCCATAAATACTGAGAAGAAAATAAATCCCTTATCTAATTTATAAGCCTCCTTTCAATAATATTTTTAAAAATTTTGAGATTATAACCATTATTTGGTTATATACTCTAGGTTACATGACTGTTAAGTTTATGATAATATAATATCAGAAATTCCTTGGAGTCAGGATAACTTGGATTCAAATCCTGCCTCCTCTACACACTAGCTATGTAATCATGAACAAATCATTTCTTTTTATTGACCCAAGCCACTCTCTGTAACTTCAAGTGTGGTAGAGAGGAATGATAGCTGGATTTAGCATCAGAAACATGGGATTCAAATTTTGATTTTGCCAGTTGCTATCAGAGTCACATTGTATTCTTTGAGCTTGTTTCTTCATCTGTAAAATCAGGAGGTTTGTCTAGATGACTTATATCCCATTCTCACTCTCTTTTTAGTTATAAATTTATGATTTTATGAAGTGATAAAAGATTCCAATCTGCATCATGGATTGAATTTCTACACCCAGAGTTTTCCATTTAGATGAATCATACATTCAGATCAAATATCTCTCTTTTGCAATCTAGGTGACATATACAAATAACGTAAATTGGCTTTTCTTTCATTTAATGGATAGAGTATTGGATATGGAGTTAGGAAATTACACCATATTTGACACCACCATGGACAAGCCATTTAATCTTTATGAGAATAACATGACAATTAGGATTCTGTAAAACCTACACTTATATTGCTGTGAGATGCACATACCTTTTTTTGGGGGGCTGTACATTTGTATAGGGCACTCCTAATGAAGAAACTTTTTGTACCAATGCAGATAGTTACCTGGATATGCAACCTATGGCCTTTGTCAAATGAAGTACTATATGCAGTGTTCTACAAACTATAAAGTTCTAAAGTATATGTATTTATTATATTATTATAAATAATAATTTAATATATAATTTATCTAGATAGATGGATAGGTAAGTAGATAGGTGGATAGGTAGATATATAGGGAATCCCAGGTTAATCCAGCTCTAAGACTTTTGGGACACCCTGTATTGGAGCTATTAGTTTCAGCATCTAATACAATGTCTTAAATGCAGTTAATGCTTAACAAGATGTTGATGGAATGAAATTGAATCAATTTCCAATAGTATGGAATAACAAAATGTTGAGTAACTATTATGTTGAAATGTTAACATTTTTGCATTCTTTAGACTAAGGCTTCATAATAAAAATTTTAAATACTTTTTGATATTATAAATTTAAAAAATTACAGTTAAAAAGCCCCAAACTATCTTCTTCTAATGTAGAATACCAGCTATAGCAATATGATGATTGACCATTTTCGATAAAACTTATTTTTCAGGATGGAATGAAATGTAATCACCTGTCAGTAACTTTGGTCTGAAGCAGCCAATTGATGAAATCCCTGGTAGCAATGTTATCCAGAACTGTATTCATCTCATCAGAGAAAGAACCATCAGCATGTCTTCTTCCAAGCTCTTCAACTATAGTGACTTCTTCTGGAAAACTTTTAAACAAGGAACAAAGGAAAAAAGAAAAGACTTTGTATTTAATGTATCATATGATTTTTCAACACATGTTTCATGTATTTATATCCCCGAAAGCAGGTAGAAAAATCTTCACCAATTAATAGCACAGAAATTGCTGTGAAATGTGTCAGGTAGAGTATAGGTGCCGAATAAGTGGTACCTTGTGGTGCTCCCAAGTGAGGCCCAGACCAGATTAAAATGCAATTAGGAAATATTTAATAAAATAAATAAAAATGCATTAAAACATTTTATATTTTTTATATTTTAAATTTATATTTAATAATTTATATTTTAAAACCAAGTCAATATATAATTCACAAGGATTCTTATATACAGATTAGTGGCCATGGTTTCCATTTGAATTTGATACCATTGGTGTATTCAGTTGTTCCAAAGACCTCTTTCCATTTCTTTTTTCCTTTTTATCCTTTAAACATCAGTTCCAAGAATTAGATGCTATAACTTGAAAACTATGACACTTTCTAGGATCACTTGGAACTGAGCAAAGTCAAATTAGTCTTTGGAAAAAGTAGGCCATCCCTTTGATAGCACTTCTTCCATTGGGAATTTCTCAGATATCAGAGAGAACATAAAAGGTGTCAGATTATAATAAAGACTATAAATAGAAACTAGAAAAGAAGCTAGGCAATCCACAAAGTGGGAGAAAAAGGAATAAAGGGTGAACTGTTCTTGTGTTCCATCAGTATCTACCTAATGTTTTAAAGAAGGGCCCCAATATAGCAAATGGAGTGTCACAGGATGAGTTGTTGCAATCTGTATCTTTGGGGAGAGAGATCACATTGATGAAATCACATTCATTCAGGTGTTAAAATGTTAAGGGACATAAAGTTTGCATGAGACTGTTTTTTTATACTTTGTATTTTACTCACCATACTACTTAACACCATACATAGTTCTTGTTCAATATACATTTGTTGATTTTGTCAATTTGAGCTATTCTTTGGTTATACTACATTATTTCCTCCATTGCTAGATGAGAAACTGTTTTACTCAAAACAGTTACTTTTCTTTCCCAATGATGTCAGATGATAGCAATGTGAAAGTTCCATTAAATGATTGTATTTTTCTATCACTTTCTTTTCCTTTTAACTTGTTTTTTCTTGACTGTGAAAATTCCAAGTATCTCTACTTTGTTGTGAAATGGATTTGTGGAAGTTACTATTTCAAAAATAAAAGAGAATAGGAAAAATATTGGGGCTCTTTTTTTTAAAATTCTTCTAATGTGGTAAGCCTATAGACTCTCTTCTCTCTCTTCTTTTTGAGTAAGAAAAATAAATATTACAAATATGGGAAAATCTAGGTTTGATATGGATCAGAAACCAAAAAAACAAAACAAAACAAAACAAAACAAAACAAAACAAAACGCTTTAGATACAAAGATATGGACTCACGCTCTCCTTCCCCGGCCTTTCACCAACCAAGCAATGAATTCCTTGGCTGCTTGACCTTCCAAATAAGAACTGACATCACTGGTAAAGGTCCCTTCAGCATGTCTCTCAAATTCATCATGGCGTTTGGCAACTTTATTCCTGAAAGAAACAATATCATGTTTAAATCATGGTTTATGCCATGAGTATTCTTCAAGTTAGGTAGATAGTAGTGCAAATATTATTATTCCTTTTTACAGATGAGAAAAACTTATCTCAGATTAGGTAAAATAAATTGTCCAATTACAATGTACTAATTTACAATTAGTAAATAGTCAATCAAAGATCCCTCTAAACTCAAGTTCAGGGTCCTATATTAGGGTGATTATCAGCTTTTTTGTGGTTGTTGTTATTTCTGCTCCTGTTGCTGCTGCTGTTTTTGGATCAGACCTGTGATTTCCTGAGTGTAGGAAAGGTGGTAAGAAATTTTCCCTACCAATGTAGATTGCACCTTCTCTAAACCTTAGAATCTTAGAGAGTTGCTTGGGACACTGGAAGATTAATTGATTTGGACACAGCCAATAGATAATATTTGAAGTGGGACCTAGACTCAGGCATTCTTAACTCTCAGGCCACTTCTCTCTCTTCCACCTCATGTTGTCTGAATAGAGATTAAAATAAACTGAGCAATCTGATGCCAGAAAGTAAGGCTTGTAACATCAGGCCCCGGCCTGATGTTAAGTTTTAGTCTCATTTAGCCAATGCAATCAATTGTTTTATGACAACTTCAGTCATAGTACTTGAGTTAGTAGCAAGTCTTAAGCTCCTTAAGTATAATTTTTAAAGTTGTTTTCCTAAAAGTTGCTGATGTACCAGAACCATTCTAAGCTTGGGTGTTTGTATACCCTTGGGAACATCCAGAATAAAGTTTCTCAACTCTTGCCAAGCTATGAACCATATTTTTAATCTCTTTAATAGGATCCTTTAAAGAGTGAACAGTTTATAAAGAAATAGCTTTGTAGCTTATTTTTCACCTGCCACTGTCATTCTAAAGCAATATCTCTCAAATTGACCATGGCATTTGGCAACTTTGTTTAGAATAATAGCTAGCATTATTTATAACATATGCATATAGAGACAATATTAAATAGAAAACAGCATTATATTATACTTTTAGGTTTACAAAACATTTTACATACATTAACATACTTGATCCTCAGAGCAACTTTATGAAGTAATTATGATTATCCCCATTTTGCAGATGAAAAAAATGAGGCACAAAGCAAATAACTTGCCCAAAGTCAAATAGCTAAGGTCTGAGGCCAGATTTGAATTCAGGAAGATGAGTCTTCCAGATTTCAGTCCCAGTACTCTATCCACTGTACCTCTTAGTAGACCAGAAGGATGGGGTCAAGGTTTCACACTTTGACCTAAAATCATGAGGTCATAGCTTTCGGATTAATCAGCTTGCCCTGGGTCATATAGACCTACATGTCTGAGACAGGTTTTGAAGCCAGGGCTTCTTGACCACAAATCTACCTTCATATGCACTGTGCTGTAATGCCTTACAGCCTTATTACTGTGTTTTTGCTAAAATAACCAATGAATCAGCAAATATATACATCTAAGTCACACTTGGTATCTTACACAGAACTTCCATTAATATTAATAGCTGACATTTGCAAGCATTTACCTATATTATCTCATTTTATCCTCTCAGTTCTGTGAGATGATTGTTTGCTGTGTTTTACTGAAAGGAAACAGGTTGAGAGTATTTAAAGGCTATGACTTCCCGAAGTCTCTAAGCTAGCAAAAGTCAGAAGTAAGGTTCTCTTGACTCCCTATCCAATTCTTTAACCACCACAGCACACGGACAATATTGATATAAAAACTTGTCTAGAACTTTGAAGTTACACAAGACCCTATCTCCACAATGCTGGAAAACCACTGAAAAGTTCAGTTAGGCATTTAGATATTCCCAAATATCTGAGTTTCGGGTATTGTGTCAATAAGACATTTAGATATACTCCTACATATTTGATACCACATAAAACAACCTGAATGAAGAATAAAGGGATGGGGAAAAGATAGAAAGCTAACCACTGCTTTGTAGAAATACATGACTTCACCCATATTTAGAAAAGATCTCCAAGTCCTTCTGGTTGCACCCAAAACATTAATGTCTTACTATTAAATCTGAACCAGGATTTCATAGTTTACTTGTAGAATTCAAATATATGACAGACATTTAATCCCCTTTATCCATCCACTCTAAGCATTTTAATGGAACATTTCTGATGGTACAGCATAACAGTTTAAAGCTCAGGAACTGAAAGATTTAAGTTCGTTATAAACTTGTCAGAGGTTGTGTCCAAGTAATAGAGAGGAAAGTAAAGTGAGTTAGTTTTCAAGTATGTTTTCAAATAGCTGAATGTTTGACTTGCCATTCCACTCCATGGTATATCTAAATGACAGAGACTTTCACTTTTTACCCTGAGCTTTGTTGGTAACACAAATACAGCCAAAAGATGGTCTTTCTTCTAGTTTCTATGGCTCAACAGGGACATCAAGTGGTCCAAATCAGCACTGGCCCTTTATGAAAGCTCTGTGGATTTATTAGCTGTTCTTTCTAAGGACTTTTCCTCTAAGAGGCCAGAATGACTCAGGTTTTGATAACCTTTCAAGATTTTGATAATTTATTGATATCATTCCTCCTAATGGCCTGTGTATATGTGGGATGTTTTAAATTTGCTGGTACTTGAACACAGTCTCTCCTTTTCACTCCAATCTCCTCATTTTAAATATGTTCCACATATCTTAGATAAAAAGTGTCTAAAATTATCTTCCTGAGTCTTTTCTTTAGGTTAAAAATTCCCAGTTTCTTTAATGAAGTCTTAAATGATTTGGATTCAAGACCCTTCAGCATTTTGGTAGCCCTTCTCTGGACATTCTCTAGCTTATTAGTGTCCTTCCTAAATTTTGGTGCCCCAAAGTAAATACATTTCAGATGTGATTTGATTAGTATAGAATATGGTAGGGCTCTCTCATCCATATTCCTTAAAACTATATCTCTCTTCATTAAACCCATAAATACATTTATTTTTTTAAAATCTTCTCCTCAGTCTTCTGGCTCATAGTGAATTAGAGGTTTACCAATGCCTTAAGATATTTTTCAGCAAACTCTGGTCTAACCATACCTCTTCCATTCTCTACTTGTAAAGTTGATTTTTTGAAGCCAAGTATAAAAATACATTTATTTTTGTTGAGTTGTTGTACATAGTAGGTATTCAATAAATGTTGTCAATTGACTAATAATAAATTTAGTTCTAAAACTCTGTGACTCTTCATGGTTCACTGAGTGGATTTCCAGTCCTTAAAAGGGCCATCAGATTCATGTCTGAACTTAGGTGTTTCTAATGCATAAGTCCCCTCCCTGTTTTCCTTCCAAATGCCCTTCCTCTCCTTGATGACCAGTCTCCATTCAACTTTTGTTGATGATTTTCCTTTATCCTCCTGCCTGCAGTTCCAACAAGCAATTAGCACATATCACAATACTAAGAATACTAAACATTGAAATTTATGCTTTACTATCAACTTATATTTTTGTTCAGTTTTGTGTAATGTTGTGCAGCTGGTATGCCATTTTAAATGCATAGCTATGATCGGTGTGGTCTACTTCAGAAAGCAAGACCCTACTAAAGAACAACAACTTAATAGGCATTTGAAAAATGTTAGTTCTATTCCATTCAATTGAACTGAATTTGCTAATGGCACTTGAAGAAATTTACTTGGATAGGGTATTATTATTAAGGAAGCTTACTCAAGTTATATAGATTTGTTTTCTATTTGTCTAAAGTGGCTTTTGTGTTTGTACCCTGAATAGACCAGTTTCTGAGTATTCCTGGGCAGTGGACAAGAAAGTGAAAATCTGGAAAACCTATTATCCCTAGATCTGCTATTCTAGGAGAAAAAACAATTTTGAGAGAGTCCTTATTGAGAGGACTCAGGAGTAGAATACAAAGACAGCACATTACTAGAAAGAGGCACCTTAACACAATGCTGGCACAGGGCCATGAGTATGTGGGCACATAACACTTTTTGATGACCTAATGGAGGATAGGATTCAAAATGCATTTGTATGAGAGTCACAGGAGTGGGGAGTTCTTTGCCCACACATTCCAGACACGGTTTATTATTCTTACCCGTTCCGTTTGGTGCTCATCAACCACTGCACAAAATCTTGGGCTCGTCTGGAGTCCAGGTACTTGCTGTAGTCACTGGTGAATGTCCCCTGCGAATGACGCTTGTCTTCATTCATCAGATTATCATCTAATGGCTCTGTCTGTGAATCTGTGTATGGTCTGTAAAACAAAATTTTTACTGTCACACAAATTTAAACTTAAGGGTTCAATACATTCTAGGAGCTTTTTTCCTATCTTCTTTCTATCCTCCTCCTTCCAATGAGCATATGATCCCATCATTGTGAATTTAGATAAATGGAAAGATCTTCTTAGTAGTTATTGAGTATAAACTGTTGGAACAGAGAGAAACTCAGAGAAAATTGATTCTGTCTACTAAGTTATATAACTTTTTGAAAGACTGAGGACCCCAGGGCCTTTAATTTTCTTTGACTCCAGATTCTAGGCTGTAAGTTCTGGATTTATTTAGTGAGTGAATTTCAATTGGAATCATATTCTTTCAAAAAGTTATATAATTGAGTAGACAGAATCACATTTCCCTACTCAGAAGTGAAGGGGAGTAATTTAAAGGCTGCTATAGCTGGAACTATGGAGACCTAGTTTGAAAACATGCCTCTATCATTCACTAACTGCATGGCACCCTTCAATGACTGTTAAATATATTCTTTCCTTTATGATCTCCTGCTTCTGCTACCTCAGTTGTCTTGGCTTTTCCCCTTCAAAGCAGAATAAAATTCCTTTTCAACTAGTCAGCCAATTCATGGCCATCTATTCTAATGAAAAGGAATAATGGTGTCATAATACAAAGTGGTTGAAAGTCATATATATACATATACATATATATGTATATACATATATATGTATAAATTTTAAAATTAGCAGACTGTTACCTTCCCAACTAATTTTGTTTGCTAATACTGATATTGAAATAATAGTCATTATCTGGGGACACACTAATAGTGAAGAACAAGGGATGAATGTTGAATGGTAGCAACAAGACAGCCTGATACTTTAAATTAGCAAGTAGATAGAAAAATGAGTATTAGACACTACATAAGACTATGGCCTATAATTTTATTGGAAAAGGGTACTCCTTGGTAAGGAAACTTTTTCTACTGAGGCAGATCTACAAGTCTCTGAAACTTAACAGTCTTTAATTTTTAGAGTTACTTAAAGCTAGGCTAAGACTTGTCCAGGGATAAATACACTTTCCTGGTTTCAAGGCCAGCATCTTGTCCATTACATTGCCTTTCTAACAATCAGAGCAATTTAAAAGTGGAATGGGTTGCCTAGACTGATAGTTAACTGTGAAGGTCCTAATGAGAAAATCTAGATGATCACTTGTCAGGTGTGTTATTAAAATGATTCCTTTTTAGCACAGGTAGGACAAGGTTGAGTTTCTTCCAACTCTCAAAATTCTATTAGTAATAGTATTGGACTCAGAGTCAATCTGAAGACCTGGAGTTAATTGAATGGCTTTAAGAAGGCCAGGACCATTCCAGGACTTAGACATCTGGTAGTATACAAATTATTTCATAATAATGGAGTTCTATATAAGTATAAGCTATTTTTACTAGATATTCTGTCTCCCAACAGTGCATTTTTTGCTGGCTATCTCTCATGCTTCAAATTCTCTTTCTTCTCATCTCTGCCTCCTGCCTTCCCTGGTTTCTTTTAAGTCTCAGCTAAAAGATTCACACCCAAGAATCCTTTTCTAATTCCCCTTAATGTTAATGCCTTCCCTCTCTTGATTGATTAACTCCAATTTAATCTATTGGATATATGCATACAAATAAACAGATGGGACAAGTAGGCAGCAATAGATAGAGCATTGGTCTAGGAGTCAGGAACAGCTGAATTTAAATCTGATCTCAGATACTAGCTGTATATCCCTGGGCAAGTCACTTAACCCTGTTTAACTCAGTTTCCTCATCTATAAAATGAGTTTGGAGAAGGAAATGGTAAAGTACTTCAGTATCTTTGCCAAGAAAACCCCAAATAGGTCATCAAGAGTTGGGCACAATTGGAATGACTCAGGAACAATAACAAAAAGATAGGTAAGTAGGTAGGTAGATAGCTTGTTTGTGCGCAGCTTTTTGTATGTTATCTCCTCCATTAGACTGTAAACTCCTTGAATACAGGTGCTATTTCTGTCTTTCTCTGTATCCTCAAAGCTTAGCACAGTGTCTGGTGCATATTAAGTACTTAAATACTTGTTGACTGAATGATAATCTACATGTTGATAATATTGAGTAGATTGTCCATGGTTAAAATGATCTACTCTATGATGACTTCATGGAATAATAGTCTATAGAATGCAAATGTGCCATATAATGTGTTCTTCTACTTTTTATACCCTTCAGATTATGAATGAGCACATTCTCTGATTTGTTTTCCCAAAATATAAACCCAACTTTTATCATTTAGCAGCAATGTCAAGAATGTTAAGGATGATCTCCTGAAAACCAATTCTTTAATCATGGGTTATACAAGTATCATGTAGCTATGACATACACATATGATATATGATATACCTTTAGCTATATGAATAGCTGGTGTTCTATTAGTTGGGTGTCTGGGACTTATTACCTGGGTTTTTCTTCTGTGTCTTGAAGGGAGTGTTGCCAACTGCTTTGTACCAACATTATGAACAATCCAGCCAGGAAGTAAATATTTTTCATTTTCAATGCCTGTCAGAAGAGAATGGAGGAAGAAAAATGCAACCATATTGAATATGTTGAGGCTAAATTTGTTTGGTTATATCTAAGTGAATGAATGTTCTTGTTAGAAAAAAGATAGCCAACTATGGCCATAGGATACAATTATATTTTTGCTATATCTAGTTCGCTTTACTTTTATTCTTAACAAGAGAGTATAAGCTGTTTTATAGGGTGTCATTGTTGCTTTGAAAGCGAATAAGAGTGGAAAAAACATGCTCCGTTATTTCGCTCTTTAGTTAAAGTAGGATGCTTCAGTTACTGATTAATAATGTCATTTTCAGACATGAAATTGAAACATTCAAGTAAAAAATTTTGAATATCTAATGTAGCTGATATTCTACATATGGTTAGCCTGAATGGCACCCTATCCATAATGCTCCCCTTAACGATCACTCAGGCTTTCAATTAATAGGCCTTCATTTCCAAGGATTTACATTATACTGCATTTCAACCATCTTAAGCAGCCTCAGGCTAAAACTTGGCATACCAGCTGTCAGTTCAGATGTATTATTCATTTATATTTTAAATAGTGTAACTTGGTCTAGACTTTGTAATTGTAAAGCGGCCAACAGATTTGAGGTATTTTAGGGTTGTTTGACCTGTTCTAAATTAAAAAAAATATATATCATTTTAAAGACAAGAGTAATTTGCACGAAGACCTAATGTTTCTGGCAACTTGAACAATCTTCAACGAATGAAGATATCTGTGTCAAAAAGAAAATTGGTGCCTGTTACAGAAATCTTTAAAGTCATCAAGCTATTTTTCTTGCAGTCCCAAGTTCAAACCGTATTGTTAATTGATGGACACAGCCCAGACCTGGTTTTATGACACAAGCCATGGCTTGCCAGTGTCCCAAGCAGATACTTCCTTGAATTGAGTGCAAATCTCATGATAAAGGCAGTGCAATGTGAATAGAGTCCTGCAATGGAGGGCATTTGGTACAGCATACTAGAATGGACTCATCTATTTGTAACCAGAAATATTAACATTTGTATAGAGAAACTTCTCATGTTCTCCTACTTTTGAAAGTCAATCATGAAGTTCTTGCTTTCTTTGATGAAAGGTAATCACATCAGCTGGGTAAATTTAAATTTAAGTCTGATCATGTGTATCTGTCAATAATTTGAATGAGCATTTTTAGTAACAGACATTTGGTTCGAAATAAGGATTTGAAAGCCATCAATCCTGCAGTTTCTAAACATCTTAACCCATATAAATTGTGTTCACTATGCATTCAAATATGAAGAAATTGAAGTGCTTGCAAATGATTATACTTTCCTTTGAAAAGCCTATCATGCTCCAGAGAAAGATCAGATGATCTGCACAAAAGACATGGGAACTGAAACTCTTATCCAGTATATGCTGGAGATAGCTTGGATCATTCAAGAAAGTCAATTGTTAATTTTTTAATGTAAACAATTACACCTGGAAAAATCAGCAAATTATAGCAATCAGGGCTTGATTTATTGTTTTGTTGATTTTTCATCGTGAGAAAATGAAGAAAAAAATCTCTCTAATATAGATTAAACTTTAAGTGTGTCCTGGGTATTAGTTTCCTGCCTTTCCTCCAAACTAGTTGTCAAAGCATATGTATATTCTTAGCTATCCATCAACATTGTCCTAACAACTTGGGAGAGTTTTTCTATCCTTTTTTTCATTCAGAAGACTTGCTGAAAGTTATAGTACAAGTCACATGATACTAACTATAGTTTACACTTAAACTTGTAGTGACTTGAACTAAAGAGGCAATAGCATTTATGACTATATAGTGGTTTGGGACATGTATTTAGAAAGTATTTAGAAAGATTGATACTACTACAGTAAGGGATAATATTTTTAACCAAAGATCTCAATGTGATTTTACAGCATTCTTTTATCCTATCAATATTCTTGTAAGGTAAATATAGAGAGAATGGTATTGTTGCTATCTCAAAAATGACAAGAAATAAAAAACAAAGATTCTTTTGGGTTCTAATAGTACACTGACTAAAGAATAATTAATTTCTACCAAAAGTAGAAATCTGTTACTGGAAAATCTATTTTTAAAAGAATAGATTTTTAAAATAAAAACTATCATGGAATTACAGATTCTTTAAAAACTTTAAATTACTATCCTCTCAATACTAAAAAGAGAATGGATGCCTATTTTGTATTGTTATTTAAAACCTCTTTAATGAGACAAAATGAAAAGCATTTTTCTCTCTATTTCATAAGTAAAACAGATAATTAACTAGTTTGGTAAAACTCAAGAATCTCAATTAGAAGGTATGTATGGCTAAGGTTCTATTCTCTATGGTAACAAAATAATTATAAAATTTGGCCCTTAGTCCAGTTCATGAAAATAGTTTATTAGTCCAGAGTCCAAACTTTATTTTATTTGCCAATTATATATCAGCTAACTAATTCTTACAAATTAGTGAACTCCATTTATTCTATTGGACAATTGTTTTGGGCCTCTGTACTTGGCATTTCAAATACTGTAAAAAACATGTACCCCTACTTTTTAAAAATTGTAATCAGCATACATTTTTAGAATATAAAAATTTTTAGGTTATTCATTTTTGTGGGTGTTCAATAAATATTCAATTCTTATTAACAAATTTTCTTCATAGTTAACAAAGGGAACCCTCAAATTGATAACATCTAATTTAGAATGATTAGCATGAAAAATATTTTCACGGAAAATACCAAAAATTTCTTTTCCAGAAGTCTTGACTATTTGATCAATTGAAAAAAAACTTAATTTCTTTTAAAAATGGTGATGAATCTGCTTTCTGAATAACAGTTCTTCAATTATAAGCAATAAAATAAAATAACTTCTCTAATGCACATGATTCTAATGCATTTTAATGAATATTTTGTTCTTAAGAGAGTAAATTCAAATAAATGTCTTGAGTCTTTTTAAAAGAAAAATTGCTTTAACTCATTTTAAGATGCATTTTTGTAACACTGTAATGATTTCTGTATAATTTAGCTCAACAATTTTTTTCTATTTTACATAAGGATTTAGATTGTCAAATAATTTTACTTTCATTTATTCTATTAAAGTGGATGGTAATTTCTTATCCTTTCCCCATTTACAGGCTGAATCTATATGTAATTAATTAATAATAATAAAATAAAAGCCCAAGTTGATCCTTAGTCCCTATGTACCTTATGCATATTTAATTGTATAAGAAGAAAATGAAGTCAGTTCATCTTACAGACTAACCTATATATATATAATTAATAATAATAACAAAAAGATAAAAACCCAACAAGTTGATTCTTAGTCTTTAGGTACCTTATGCATGTTTAACTGTATAGGAAGAAACAAAGTCAGTTTATTATCATCCAACAGGTATCTTACCTTCTGACCGCAGTCAAATACAGCAGGTGAGGTAAAAGTGAAGAGTCTTTCTTCTGGACCTTAGAAAGTGTCCTGAGCTCTGGATTTCTGCATCTCTCACCCAGCTTTTATAGACTGTTCAGCTCTGCTTAGTGTCAAAGATATTACGCTGACAATATAAATTTCTCATCTGTAAATAATGGGGTTTTGTTACAAGCGATTTCACTCACCCACTCACTTTGCTCATCTATATTCTATGCATATCTTGGGTGGGATCATAAAGATCCGGAAACTTTTTTTCTTTTTCTCAATCTATTCATTATTATTTTTCTCCTGGAAATGCGAAAGACAGTTTGGAAACATGTTCCCCACTTTTAGTATAGGGGAAGAAATGGATGCAGTAAAATGCTCCTAGATCATAGCTGACATTGACGACAAAGATTTTACATCCAAATCCTATGCCTCAAATAAAGTTGAGTAAATGCTTCCTTCTGGGAATCAAAGTCCCTTGTTTTAGCAACATTATTTAACAATGTTGAATTTCTCATTAGGAAATGTAAAAATACAAACAAGTTATACCACTGTGCTGTATGTACTATGCATACTACATCAATTTGAATTACTTTGCAGTAGTAACAAGTTATTTTTTTAGAGTTCTTTTTTTATTAAATAGTATTTTATTTCCCCCCAGTTATATGTCAAGAAAATTTTTAGCATTCATTTTAACAAGATTTCAAGTTCCAAATTTTTCTCCCTCCCTTCTTTCCCTCCCTCTTCTGAAGATGGTAGACAGTTTGATAGAGCTTATACATGTGATTAGCAAGTTATTTCAAATAAAGCTGTATAGTATATAAGAGTGATCAGAGAAGTTATACGGTGACAATATAGAATAATGGCAATAGTAAAATATGGTGCTATATGCTGTCTTCCCTTTTAAAATTTTACTTAGTCTTTTCTGGAAGATCATGGTGTTAGGAATACTAGGATAGATAGGATGTTGAATTGGAGGTTAGGAAATTAAACTGATACATGCTGGTGGGAGAACATTTATGTGAGATGTACACATCAAGATTGATTAATACAATGTGATTTGAAGTAATAAAATTTGTGAAAATAATTAAAGAATAAATTTCTATAATTTTTAACGAAAAATTCTTTTTGAGGAACTTGGGAAAATACAGATTAGCCTCTATTCATTCTTGAACACTCATCATAAAATGACTAAATTGGATTCTATAGAAATAAATCCTTGAGATAAGGTTATAATCCTTCCAATTCAATTTGAATCTATTGAATTTTATAGCCTAGGTCTAATGTTAGGTATAGCTTGAATCAATTCAATTCAACTCATTGAACATTTATTCAAGAGTAGTTCACAATTTCAATTTTGAAGGACTAGTTCAAGTCCTTCTGAAAGGACTTAGCAAGTATTATTGTGTGAAAATTGATTCTGAACCTGAGATGATACCCAGCCCTCAGGGTTGATTTCTAGTTCTTGGATGAATTATCCTTTCTCTTTGCTTCTTTTTCTCTCTGGTGTTGCTAACATTTCAACCCTTCTGTCCTTCTTAGCACCTCCACCAGAGGGTGCAAAGGGGCAGAGAAAAGAGGTCTAACTGTCATTTCTGATATTCAATGATAATTCTTACTAATAATTGAATGGATAAAATTAGTGTTTGTATTAACTAGGGTATTTCATTCTCTCTCCTCTCTTATCACTGACCTCTTTTATTATGAATATAGTGTTTGTTTTTTCCCATTAATTTTTGAACAGACAATATAGGAATCATATTCATTACATATTTCCCACCCTCTCAACCCCCCAAGTTGGGGATGGGTTTTCTGAGAAGAAAAGTTTCCTTCTGCCTTTCTCCATATGTGCTTCCATTTAACTCTTATAGTCTCCTAAGCTCCTCACTCGCTCCAGTCATTAGCAACCTTTGGAGCTGCCAAGAGAGGGGTTTGATTACAGTACTTCAAAAGCGATATGACCAAGCTCCCATTCTCGAGTCCCGTAGCTACAGTGACCATATTTTCTGAACCAAGAATCAGGACACATGGTTTCACAAAGAATATTCCTTTGGCAAAGCTTCATTAAAAGTACACTTTCTTTTCTTGAAATGGGGGCTGTCCCAGAAAACCCAGGACATATGGTCATGGTAAACTATATTTCTCTGTCCAACCCTAACTCTACTTCAAATGCAAGCTCAATCCTGTCCTAACAGAGTCAACAAACAACCTAAAGTCCTGAAGTTAGCTTCTAGAACCATGGGAGCAATTAAAAACCCACTCAAACCAAATGGTCCAGAAAGGAAGGTAGTAAGCTACTCCTAAATAAAAATAATAATTGACATATAGAATAGCAGTTTCCAAAATACTATACCTACATTTGCCTTTTTGCTTCAACATAAACAATTCTGCTAGGTAGATCATACTGATATTATTTTTCTCATTTTATAGGTGGGGAAGCTGAAACTCAGTGGAATTAAGCAACTTGACTAGGGTTACTCAGTCTCAGAGCCTGGACTTCAACATGGGTTTTGGATTCCAAATTCAATACTGCTTCTACAGGACATTTAAAAATCTGAACAACTTCATTACTTCACAGTACTTCTCTTGCCACACTCTTATATTCACATACTCTTATACATACTCTCCCCCACATTCTTATATATCCTATTTATTGTCCTTTGTACGTGACATTTTATCTCCTACCTCCATGTCTTTGCCTAAGCTATTCCTCATTCCTGAAATGTATTTGCACCTCACTTTTGCCTTTTGGAATCCTTATTTTCCTTTAAGTTTTAGCACGAATGAATTTTCTAAAATGCCTCCTTCCCTGTTATCTCATATCACTTTGTATATATTTTATTTAGTCTTATATTAACGATTGCTTTCTTACAATAGAAGGCAAACTCCATAAAGACAGGAACCAATTCATTTTTGTCTTTATATCTCTAGGGATTAGCAATGTATGCATAATAGTGGCTTATTGAATGAATGAGATTTTTTAAAAAGTGTGTTTTTAAGTTAATTAAATTAGCCCAAGACAAAAGATTTTTTTTAAAAGGCTGGGGAGAGGGGAGGAAGAGATTTAGCAACATTTTTTAAGTGGCAAAAAAAAAAGTCCCAGGCGAGATAAAAACCAGCCACTCTTCATATCTCCCTGAGGATAGAGCAAATGGAAATGATTTAATGGATAAGAAGAGGGCTCTAAAGGCAATAAAAGGATGAGTTTCCTGATAATGAATTATGGGTTAGCCAGAGAAGGTGAGAAATCTCCTTCCTGGGAGATATTTAAGAGCCAATTAGACACCCATCCATCTGGAATGATTTCGAGGGAGCCTGTTAAAGGCAGGGGGAAGCATGATGTGATCAGTAGAGGTCCTGTCAGCCTCAGGGCTCTCTAACCCTGGAAAAAGGTTCAGATTTCATTTTGGGAAAGGGGACAGAATAGCATCCCACTTGGCAGACTTTCATTTTCCTTGGTTGTTCAATGCCACAGTATAATGAGTTGTTTGAGGCTGCTCTTCTAAGTTTCAGTTGTTATTTTTATGTAAAAGGAACAGGAGAGAGAGAAAACAAAATCACATTTGTACAAAAGAATTTTATCTCATAATTTTGAAGTAGAATATATGTGTGTGTACATATATATATACATATCACTGAATGCATGTGTTATGTTACTATTTTTCACATATTGTAACTATAAAAAACCAAACCATATGCCATTACATTTATCCAACCTCTTGCTCATCTGGAATGATCCTTTTTTCCCCTGGGCTTGCAAGAGTTTTAGGTTAAAGTACTGCAATTTTTCAAAGTATTTTTGGGGAGGAAACTTTAGCCATTAGAAAATATAAGACTTAAATTCCATACTTTCCTCCAAATGCAGAAAAGTCAAAACAGAACTATTTTGACACTCTATTCTTTGTAACTGCTTTGCTACAAGATAGCATACCTGTTAGGAAACAGTAGTTAAGAGTCCCAAGAGTTAGGAAATCCTGAGTTTGAATCCTGTTTCAGATACCTACTATGGTGAAGTCACTTAACCTCTGTTTGCCTCAGTTTCCTCATGTAAAATGAGGATAATAATAATACCACTGCCTCTTGAAATTTTTGTGAGGATCAAATGAGAACATATATAAAGTACTTTGAAAATCTAAAAGTATTATATAAATATATTTATTAATATATCTATTTTTATATATCACTGTCTCTATTACTTCAGTGGCTTACTATTACCACTAGGATAAAATATGAAATCCTTAACTTGGTAGTTAAGGTTCACTACAATTTGAATGCCACTTTTCAGTTCTTTTTCAATTTATTTTTATTTATTTTTTTCAGTAGAGGCAATTGGGATTAAGTGACTTGCCCATGGTCACATAGCTAGGAAGTGTTAAATGTTTGAGAGCAGATCTGAACTCAGGTCTTCCTGATTTCAGGGCTGGTGCTCTATCAATTCTTTTTTTTTCTTAAATATTTTTAATAATAGCTTTTTATTTTCAAAATATTTGCAAAGATAGTTTTCAGCATTCACCATTGCAAAACCTTGTATTCCAAATTTTTTTCCTCTCTTCCCCCTATCCTTTTCCCTAGACAGCAAGTAATACAATCCTGTTTAAATTAAATATGTGCAATTCTTCTAAACATATTTCCACATTTATCGTGCTGCACAAGAAAAATCAGATCAAAAGGAAAAAATGAGAGAAAAAGAGCAAGCAAACAACAAAAAAGGTGAAAATACTATGTTGTGATCTACACTCAATCCCCATAGCCCTCCTTCTGGATGGCTCTCTCTATTCTAAGTCTATTGGAATTGGCCTGAATCATCTCATTGCTGAGAAGAGCCAAGTCTATCACAATTGATCATCTCATAATTTTCTTGTTGCTATGCACAATGTTCTCTTGGTTCTACTCACTTCACTTAGTATCAGTTGATGCAAATCTTTCCATGCCTTTCTGAAATTATCCTGCTGATCATTTCTTATGGAACAATAATATTCTATAACATTCATATACTATAACTTATTCAGCCATTTCCCAACTTATGGGCATTCACTCAGTTTCTAATTCCTTGTCTGGGGTTCTTTATATTTCTCCTTCATGTACTCTTCATGCCAGTCTAAATTTGCCTACAAGATATTCTATATTGACATTTATTATTCTACATCAGTAAGCATTTATTAAGTTCCTACTATATGTCAGAACTGGGCATACAAAGTAAGGCAAAAGTTATTTCCTGCCCTTTTTTTTTTTTTTGCTGAGGCAATTGGGGTTAAGTGACTTGCCCAGGGTCACACAGCTAGGACATGTTAAATGTTTGAGATCAGATTTGAACTCAGGTCCTCCTGATTTCAGGGCTGGTACTCTATCCACTGTGCCACCTAGCTGCCCCTATTTCCTGCCTTTTGAGGAGCTCATAATTTAATGGGGGAGACAGAATGAAAGGAACTTAAAACATTCTAAATAATGTTTGATTTTTTCTGATTATATTGCATAAACAATTTTTAATACTTATTTTTAAAAATTGGGCATTTCAGATTCTTTCCCACCAATATGACAATAAGCAATTTGATATAGATTATGCATGTACAATCATGCAAAATACATTTCCACATTAATCATGTTGTAAAACAAAACAGACCCCCCCAAAATAAAAAAAATGAAGTGAAAAATATTATGCTTTGATCTGCATTCTGAATTCATTAGTTCTTTCTCTGAAGGTGAATAACATTTTTTCATCCTAAGTCATTTGGGATTGATTATTGTACAAGTATTCTCTCTCTTGAAATCACACTGTATTTGCTTTTGATATGTGTGCATTTATATATCTGTGTAGAGATAGTGTAATATAGGGGAAAGAAAACTGGATGTGGGAGCTCCTAGGACCTATATTCAGATCTAGCCTACCTTGTTTACTGCTTGAGTGACACTAATCAAGGTAAGAATCTGACACCTAACTAGCACCATGACCTCAGAAAAATGACTTCATCTCTCTTAGAACTAACTTTCTCATCTGTAAAATGGGGATAAAAATATTTATATTAACTGACTGAGTCATTCATTGTGAGTCCAGATCTTAAGATGAACAGAAATCAGCAAAATACAAAGCAAGGCTTGACTTATTGTCTTATTTATTGTCTAGGCATATAAAGTAATAGAGAAAAGAGAAATGTAGATGAAATTTAAAATGTGTCATGGGTACAGTTTTGTTTTTATTTTTGGAGTTAGTTGTTAAACATTTGTCAGGGGATGTTTAGCCAGGAAAAGAGAATAAATCAAAGCTATGGGTTGCCATCCCATAAAGGGTCATGTAACTGAATGTGGGGGATCATGAAAAATTTGGCAACAGTAAAAGGTATTAGATATTCCTCCAAGATTTAATCCTTTATGTAAAAATAAATAAAGTCAAGTGACTTCTGTTTCTCTACTCCACTGGAGGAGAAAATTACAAATTATTCCAGTATCTTTACCAAGAAAACTCCATATAGAGTTACAAAGAGTTAGACACAATTGAATGACTGTACAACAAATAGACGTGAAGGAGGAATGAGACTTGTTCCTTTTGATCCCAGAAGTCAGGACCAGGTAGAAGTTGCAAAGAGGCAAATTTGGGCTGTATTTCAGAAATAATTTCCTAACACTTAAATTTGTTCCAGAGTGGAAAGACACCTAGAAAAAGGGATGAGTCAGTACTTCTTCTATATCACTGTAGAAATGCCTTCTGATTTGATTATATAGCACCCTAATGACATCTAGTGCTTACTAGACAAAAGTATAGGCCTTTTCACTATTAAAGCATATATTAAGAAAGAATATGCTAATGTACACAATTATGTAAAAGCACATAGAATTTGGGCCTACACAGAGAAAAACATATAGATAAAAAAGAAAAATATTAATCACTCATCCAGATGGTTGGTCTACAATTATACCAAACATCTGGATGCTTGATTGAACATTTCATTTTTCACTTGGAAATTGTCCATCATATAGATAGTGCCTTAGAATCAGAATAAGCAATTTTCATGTTAAAATATTTATTGAGATCTTTTGTTTTTACATTAACTTTATTTCTGAATATATCCCTCTCTTTTCTCCAATACATCAAGCTATTCCTTGTAACAAATAATTTAAGAAGAAAGAAAAAGATCAAGCATACATAATCAAATCTCCACAAAGAAGAGCAAGAGAGATGAATTTTCTCATTTTTTCTCTGGGTTCATTATTTCTCTCTTGATCATTGTAATTATATAACTAAGCACATATTTTATAGGCACTAAAGAATACAGTTTAAGCTAAAAGGCCCTGTATTTCTGACATTTGACCAAATAAAAAAAGATCACAGATATGTCAAAATCATACACTGTCCAGTAACTTTTATAAAGGATCACCTTTATTTTTTTTTGTCGTCTTCCCCTATCTTCTCAAATAAATGCAGAAATAATATTCACTTTTTGAAAGTTTTCTTAGTGTAGTTGATAAATAGCTGATCTTGGAGTTAAGGAAGCTTGAGTTCAAAATCTGCCCATGGTAAACATTCAGTGCTCCAGGCACCTTTTTAAGACTACAAATTATAATGAGTTGATAACCTACATTACTGTACATTGGAAGGACTAGAGAGTGTTGATAGGAATCTCTACAAAGGATTTACACAAATTTGTGAACAAAGACTGCACAGAATAAGAAAGAATGAAGGAGCCAGCATCTGCATCAACTAGGTTAGCATTTGTGTTAAGGAAATCACAGGTCCATCACAATATTGAAATCTGTTGGGACCCGCTATTTCCTGCTCTAAAATTACCATGGAAACCAATAGAAAATTGTAATTTGCTATACATTAAAAATGTCTTTTAGGAATGTATTACATGAACAAAGGAAAACCACACATCTTGTGATTTGCAAAAATAAGACAGTTAAAAGTTATCACACATAATTATTAACTCAAATTCAGCACTTTAATTATGGGAAAGTTTGGTCTCCCATTCAGTCACAGTGTTACGACTGACTCTTAGTGTTACTAATAAGAACAGAGAATGAATTTAGAATTTTCAATATAATTTTGTTAATCTATCATTGTAGTGGATTTTTTGAGTATGTAAATTGGAACTAGTGTTACATCAAATGCTGACAATTTCCCACATAATCTCTAGTTCTCTTAAAATGATATAGAGTCTTTTGAATTGCATTTATCAAATTCTGCATTGGTATTTAAGTTATTATTATTTCTATACTCATCTTGGGCTCCCTAGGACATTGTAAACTGATTAAAAATAGTAATTTTATACCATCAACTTCTTCCCAAACACCAATCATAGTAAGTCAATCATGGTTGGTTCATTATAAAGACTTGTTGAACCAAATTGGATATATTATTTTTAAAAAATAATGATAAAAGGAAAACTTCTGGATCATGTAAGCAGAAAGATGAAAAACTAAACATTTTCACTAATGTCCATGACCTCTCATACATCATCTAAACAGAAAGAAAGCTCCAAATGTAAAGCAATGTCAGTTAACTCCATGGTATAGGATACCTGGAATTCAAAAAAAGTTTAAAAAACCCCTCAAAATCCAAGAACTAATTTTTTTATTAAAGCTTTTCATTTTCAAGAGATATGCACAGATAATTTTCAACATTCACCCTTGCAAAATCTTGTGTTTCAAAAATTTTCCCTCTCTTCCTCTTATCCCTTCCCCTAGATGGCAAATAATTCAATGTATGTTAAACATGTGCAGTACTTCTATACATATTTCCACAATTTTTATGCTGCACAAGAAAAATAAGATCAAAAAGCAAAACAAAAATGGGAAAGAAAACAAAGTGCAAGCAAACAATAACAAAAAATGAAAATACTACGTTATAATCCATACTTAGTCTCCACAATCCTCTCTCTGGGTGCAGATGACTCTCTTCATCACAAGACCATTTGCACTGACCTCAATCACCTCGTCATTGAAAAAAAGTCATGTCTGTCAGAATTGATCAAAACTGATGCTTTTTGATGAGATATTTCACAATATCTTCCATTTTTCATTCTTTTGGTTTTGTTTTATTAGTTCTTGATTTCTCACAAAATTATTGCTCAATTCTGTTTTTTAAGGAATTATTTTCTTCAGCAAGCTTTTATACCTCCTTTTTCCATTTGGTCAATTTTGTTTTTTAAGGCATTCTTCTCCTCATTTACTCTTTGTACATTGACTTTGTACTTTTACAACACTCACCTTCTCTTCTGGATTGAACTGATACTTTCTAACTCTCAGCTAATTTAGCATCCCTCTCTCTCTTCCTATGCTACTGGCATCAAAACTGCACTAATAGACTCAAAGACATGAAAAAATTTATATCAAAACTACCTCTATACCCCAGTTCACCCTTTCTTTTTCCTGTACCATAGAGACCTGGCCTTCAGATTATAGAAGCAAACTCAAATCTCAACTGTCATATTGGCTACATCCCTTCAAGAGCAAAAGCCTGTGTGGAGTTGAAACCTGGAAGCACGAGAACTGATGTGGGGAAAGCAGCTTCTAACAGAGCTGGGCAAATTAGGATCTGAACTGTAGGTACAAGCAGGATCTATAATTTCAGGACTGGACCAGAGAACCAAGAAAAAGGGAAAGTGGGATAGGACACCAAGACAAGACCCTGTACATGAGGGGAGCTATGTAGGTCTAAGGGAAGGACTCAGCATTCGATAAGGGTCAGTTTTCACTTTCAAAAGTCAATTGATTCAGGAGGACCTGAGTTCAAATCTGGTCTCAGACACTGAACATTCCCTAGCTGTGTGACCCTGGGCAAGTCACTTAACCTCAATTGCCTCAGCAAAAAAGCAAAAAAAAAAAAAAGTCAATTGAGACCAAGATCTATACTAGAAAATCATGAATTGCCTATTATGGGAGGAGGCTGAAATACTTTGAGAGATCTAATTCCCATGTAAATCACATTCAGAGGGGAAGGAGTCAGAAGTGAGCAATAAGGAAAATAAGAAGGGAGTAGGGAGGTGACAACTGAAAGTACCAAAGATCTGAGGAAGAAAAAAATCTCAAAAACCAAACAGTAAATCAACAGGAAAAACAGTAACATAAGAAAATATGACCTCTAGACTGAGTAAATTAGTTCAGACATCTATGAATAAATTCTGCAGAATGAAGGAAAATAATGCAAAACTTGATGAGAAGAGGATCTTGTGGAATTTGAGGAAAATGTGGATCTAAAATACACTGTTATGAGTTGTTTAAAATAGAAATGGGAATTAAGAGAAGAGAATTTATATCTTTCACAGTACAAAATAATGATAGAATAGAAAAACTTGAATTTGCAATGGCAAAGAACCAAAGAAAACAAAAAAAATTAGAGAAAAATAGATTGAGAATGTAAATACACAGACATGAAAGACAACTTAGAAAAAGAGAAACAAAAACAAGGACATTAAAAGAAAATATGCTCGTTGTGTAAGCAAAATATAGAGATCTAAAAGACTGAATGAGTAAAACAACCTTAGTATCCTAGGTCTCCCAAAAGAACATGACAGGGCAAAAAACCTTTTACACCATAATGAAAGAAATACTTAAGAGAATTGCCCAGAACAATTTCAATCGAAATAATTCACAGATTACCTCTAGGGGGAAAAAGACTACAAATTCTAAGACACATGTTGATTAAACAATTTAATTAAAAACCAACAATTCTACAAATCATTAAAAGAAAGACCTTCAAATACAAAAGAAAGGACATTGGAATAATGCAAGACTTTTCCACATCCAGAGGGAAAAAAGAGGTAGGAATGGAATAAAGTATTCCAAAGAACACTAGAGTTCAGGATATAGCCCATGAACAGACCTATACAACAAATCAGAGCTTAATCATACATGATAAAAGATGGATGGTCAATAACAAAGAAGAATTTGAAATGTTTTTAGAAAGAAAACCAGCACTGAATAAATCGTTTCTCAAACATTATACAATAGAAATACAAGAACAGTGAGCTGCAGAGAGCAGCAGCAAAAGAGCAACAACAGAAAGACCAGTAAGATATTTCTTTTTAGATGCCCACAAATAGGAGTGAATATGGAAATCTGATAGATGTAACAGCAAAGAGATAGATGGGAACATTATGGACAGAACCTAATGACAACCTGCCTGTATGCTTCTGTTTTGGGAACATGGGAGGGTACATTAAGGAGTGGTGGAATAGGAAATAGAGAGGAATGAAAGATGGGCTGTATTCAAAACAAAAAATAGCAATGAGGGGAAGGCAACCTTTGTGGTCTCAGAAAAAAAAGTCTAAAGGGTATTAAGTGATGAGGAAGGAGCGAGGAATTTTTAAAAGGAAAGAAAAAAAAGGAAGTCTTACTTTGGAGGGGGGAGAGAGTACTGTTAATGAATGATGCTATGGATAAAATAAAATGAGTACTGTATTGGATGAGACCTGAAGAACTGAGGGCTTGGAAAGTCTATTTATCTTGGGAAAGGGGCAATTGGAATTCCTTGGGGCAATTGATATCTGAAGGAAGGAAAAGCAAGGACAGAGGGAAAAGATTTTGGGGCAAATATAGAAAAATAAAAAAGTCAACAAGAAAGGGTATAGATCAGTAGGTAAGGGATGAGAGTAGTGCCTTACTATGAGGTAGTATCCTCTCTAACACCTTCAATAGTACACATTGTTCTGAAAGTGAGGCACAATGGAAAAGGGGAATCAATGGGGTAAGTCTTATAAGATAGTGGCAGAAAGTGTTTAGAGAACAGAAGTTACAATGGATATTTGGACAGTTTGCAGGAAGAATACAGAAAAAAGAGAAAGACTAGTTGTTTAGAGAGGTAATAAATCAGAGATGAGAACCTAGAGTAAACAGAAAGAGAAGTTGAATAATGAAGAGAGTGAAAAAAAATCCTTTTTGGAAAGAAATGCAAAAATTGAAATAAAAAAAACTAATGAACAGGACTAACAGAAGAGATGGGGAAGAAAAAGGGGAATGACAGAGAAATACATAATCTGATAAATGTAAGAGAGAGGAAATAAACTAAACCTAGAGAAAAGAGTTTTGGGGGAATGGAAGAGGAACTGAGGGAAATAGTATTTTTTGAAAAAAAAAAGATTAAAATGACCAAAGGAACATAACACTATGTTTATAGCAGAAGAGGAGGAAAATTCATAACCTAAAAAAGAAACATTTTTAGAGATGGAGGAAAATATAAATTGAATTCTTACAACTGTAAGTGTGAAAAGATCAAACAATCCAATAAAATGAAAAAGAGTAATAAATTTGACCAGAAAACAAAACCTCCAAATTTGTTATTTACAAGAAACACATTTGAATAATAATTCATTCACAAAATAAAACTGAGGGGATGGAAAAATTTATTATGCATCAAATGAATTTTCAAAATGCAGGTGTTTCCATGAAGCTATCAGACAAAACAAAAACCTGATAATGATGAAACAACATACTAAAATTTCTGGGATACAGTAAAAGTTTGAGGGAAAATAATATTCTTACAAACATACATTAACAAAATAGAAAAAGAAAAGATTAGTGAACTGAATATGCATTTAAAATATTGGAAGACCAAATAAACATACCTGAAGTAAGTATAAAAGAAAAGACATAAAAATTTGAGGGAAAATAGAGAAATTAGAAACACAATCCCCATAGAAATTATAAATAAAATTAAAAACTGGTTCTTTAAAAAAAAACTAATAAAGTTATAAATCCTTGATAATTTGATGAAAAAGAAGAAAGCAGTAAATCAAATCAATAAAAACCAAATGAGCATGATTAAATCACAGCAAAACCAGAAAAAAAAGAATAATCAGAATACTTGCATAACTACTTGCTAACAAAACTGAGAAGGCAATAGAGGAATGCTTCCAAAAATATAAAATACTCAAACTATCAAAAGACCAGATTTCCTTAAAAGACCAGCTTTCCTAAACAACAACAACAACAACAACAACACAAAACAAACTATCTGTAAAGAAATTACACCTCCCAAAAATCTGGGCCTGATTTGAATTTACAGGAGAATTCTATCAAACTTTTAAAGAACGGTTATTATCCATACTTCATAAATTATTCTCAAAAATTAAGGGGAAAAAAATCCTGCCAGAATTCTTCTGTGAGACAAATGCAGTCCTAACACCAAATTAGGGAAAGACAAAATACAAAAAATAAAACTATCGACCAACATGATTAATGAACATTGACTCAAAACTTTTAAACAAATTCCTATCAAAGGTAGTTATTTATCCAAGAAATCATTCATTATGATCAAGTAGGATTTATACCAAGAATGAAAGGATAGCTCAATATTAAGAAAACAAAGATAATTAGTCATATTAAAATTCAAAACATCCAAACCTACATCATTATCTCAGTAGATGCAGAAAAAAATCTTTGAAAAAATACAACACTCTTTTATATTAAAAACAAAACAAAACAAACAAAACAAAACAAAACAAAACAAAAACCAAAAGCAAGTGTTAATTTCATTGGGGATACACTAGAACATTTTTCAGTAAATGCAAGAGTGAAACAAGGATGCCTATACTCTCTCAACTATATAGTTTTGAGAATGCTAGCAATAGCAACAAAGTAACTACAACAATTAAAATGGAGAGAATGATGTATCAAACAAAGTAAATAAATGAAAGTAAATGTAACACAATTTTAAAGATCAAGTCTAGTAGGTTTCAAATAAGTAGCTATGAGAAGATAACTCCAACTTAGCTCTTCATAGAGGTGGGAGGTCTACAAATGTCATACATTGCAAATGTTTTCAGACTTTCTCAATATATCCATCAGTTATGCTGACTTTTTCCCTCTCTCTAAAAACGTATGATTTGTCATATGGGATGATCTTAAGGAGGGCGAGGGATAACATGAAGTACCGTGGTTATGTAAGAAACAGAAAACATCAGTTAAAAAGCATAATAATACTAGGAAATCACTGCAAATTTGATACTCAATGGGCAGCACTGAACTAATAAAAGACTAAAATGGGTGGCAGCTTTTCAATTAAATTATTCTGTGTAGTGTGTGTGCGTGTGTGTGTGATAATTGTGGCTAAGTGAATTGCCCAGGGTGACATAGCTAATAAGTGTTAAATATCTGAGACTACATTTGAACTCAGTCCCTCCCTGCTCTATGCCACTATGCCATCTAGCTACCCCTTTTCAATTCAATTTTACAAACTTTGCTCCAGAAAGTTAGAAAAACACATAACTAGAAATCAGGAAGACTTGAATTCAAGTTTTTATTTCTGATACATTAATCTCAGGACCTTAGATAAGTTAGCCATCTTAGCTAACCTCTCAGTATTCCCAGCAACTCTCTAAAACAATGAATTACAGAAAACTACTATTCTGCATCAGTTAGAGTATTACGGAGTTACTGGGGGGAAGGGGCCTTAAGAAACTAAATTACTTATCTATGGTTATACCCCAGTATGTTTTAAAGGTAAGAACTACTTTCAAATTTTCCTGGCTCAAAGTTTATTTCTCTCTTCTATATATTATTCAGTGTCCCTTAATATAAATTTGAATATGATTAGATTTATAGAATAGCTTAAATAGAGTGGCATGAGGAATTCTAACAGGGAAATGTGTCTTTTTTTTCTGAAAGATAAGGGAAGGCTTTATGGATATGATATCTGAACAGAGTATTGAAGGAATTGAATCATTTCAAAGGGCAGAAAGAAAACCCATCTCACAAAAGGATGATTTGTTGTTGAATCTGGATAATGATCTCTTTCTCCGTTCCTAAACCCTATCCACTTTGAAGATCCTAAGATCTCAAAACTCATCAACTCCCATTCTGTCACCATTCTATAATAACCATTCGAAAGAATGATTATAACTTAGACTCTATCATACTACCTGAGCTTCATTCACTGAATTCTTAATTATGAATCTAGGTGGAAGAGAAAAGGATTAAGTTGGGAGCAAGTGAACAATTTAACTACCCTGAAACTCACTAAATTTTGTTTAAATTGTCTAGATGCCAAAAAAAGGCACAGTGTCCCAGACTAAGAAGGTGAGAATCCTTGTACTATTCTGCCTTTGTCAGATCAAGTCTGAAGTATTGTGTTCAGTCCAAGTGCTATATTTTAGGAAATTAAAGTTGGCAATTAGTAAGGTGCAGACTATCCAAAGGCTAGTCAATAACATATTGCAAAGCCTTAAAATCATGACAAATGAGATTTGTTTGAAGAAATGAGGTTGGATGAAAAATTGTGATGACAAATTTAAGATTAAAAATCTTTATAATGACTAGAGCTATTTAAAAATGGAATGGGTTCTCTTGGGAGAAAATAGGGTCCTTGAGCTAAAATTATTTATCTGTTTGTTGGATATTTTGTAGAATGTAAAAAACCTTCAGATAAGTCTAGATGACCTCTGAGGTTGCTTCCAACTCCAAGATTCTGTGAAGCAAAGATTTCATGAAAGAGGGTTGTATGAAATAAAATTTAAGGAGGAGGGAGGAATCAGACTTCAGAGGCTTTCAAATGCCATGATAAGAGAATTTTTTTTTGCATTTATAATAGATAAAGTAGGTAACAATAGATAATAATTAAGGTTTTTAATCACGGGTGTTTCAATAGATCCATGTATGCATAGGAAAGATTACTTTGGCAAAAGTATAAAGGATGAATTAGGAAGAATAGACACTGGAGGTAGATCTGGTAGGAAAACCAGTTGAGTAGCTCATTACAATATTCTAGGCAAAAAGAGATTAGAAGGGATGGATTGAGGAAAATGTTTCAAAAACTATAGAGATAGCAACAACAAATCTTATTAGAAGATTAAATGTAATAGGAGTGTTGGGAAGAAAAGGAGAAGAAAAGGAAAAGAAGAAGAAGAAGAAGAAAGAAAGAAAAAAAGAAAAAAAGAAAAAAAGAAAAAAAGAAAGAAAGAAAGAAAGAAGAAAGAGGAGGAGCAGAAGGAAAAGGAGGAAGAGGAGGAAAAGGAGGAGAGAAAGGAGAGAGAGCGAGAGCCAGGAGTTAGGAATAACTGGGATTTTTAGCCTACACAACTGGAAGAATGGTGGCACCTTTGGCAAGAAAGTAGAATGTAGAGTTTTGGAATTGATTTTGATTTTGAAAAATGGTAGGAAATTCATATAGGAATCTTCAGCATTTAAGAATCCAGGAACTCAAGAAACAGTTTAGGAGTAAAGCTGGAGATTTTTGTAGTCTTTTGAGTAAAATCATGAAAATGGAGAGAGAATAAAAGGGATTTGAGTATAAAATCTTAGGGAATGTCTACTTGTAAGGAATAGAAGGAGGGAGAGGACCCAAAGAAGGTGAAAGAAAAAAGTAGTCAGAGAGGGAAAGGGAAAAATCGGGATAGAAGAGAATTATAGAATCTCAGAGTAGGAAAGAACTTCAGTATTCATCTATTTCAATTCATACCTAAATAGCTATCTCTTTTACAACCTTCCTGACAAATGATTGATAGATCTCCTTTGATCTATCTTCCTCAAATAGCTCATTTTACTTTAGGATAGTCATCATTCTTATTAAGCTTCCCCTTACTTTGTGCCTAATTATGAGCTGTTTACAGAAACCAGGAGATGTATCAAGAGGGAAGGGATGGTTATAAAGCAGTGTTAGATGTCAAACTGTAAGCTTGCTTTTTTTTTTTTTTTACCAAAGTGACTATATATTGTTGGTGTTGAAATTAAATTTTAGGAAAACTCAGACTTTCTTGTCTCTTTTTCTATGCAACACGTAACACTGTATCCTTGACACCCCTGTGGTTAAATTGAAAGGCATTATCTCATCCCTTCTTTCATTCACATGGTCTGCCTTTTTATTTTTCCCACATGTTGCATGTTTTCACTTACTCTTGGGAAAAGAATGAATGTTCTTTCTGTTATAATATAAAAGTCTTCCTCAAACATCCTCCAAGTTCCTTTTCCTGAGAGTTATAGAGGACTGAATTTCCTGTTAGTTCAAGGCTGTGTATGTTCACTATGTTACTCTTGCCCCTTTCTTAGATGTAAGTATTACTTATTATCTAATTTATGTATGATCCATAACCTGAGAACTACAGAATGATTAGAGTGGACCTGTAAGTTCAGATAGGAAGAAAATCATCTTTATTTCAATATAGGTGGTTTTCTGTGAAATCTTACATATTTTATTTTACGAATTTAAAAAATTTCTTTTAGAAATTCATAGGTTTCCTCAGACTGCCAAAAGGTTCTGATATCCCCCCCAAAAGGTAAGAATAATTGATCTAATATATCTTCTTAGTTTCAGGATACCATCTGCACGTATCCATCCTGCTCTTTACAACACAAGATCTTTAAAATGCATTAAAACAGACACAAATGAATAATTAACATGAAGAAAAGAAGAATAATTCTCTAACAACCTAGTAGAGCTGATATTTTGCTAGTAGAGAAGACTACTACCTCCCGGAATCTCCAAGAGATAGTTGGAGGGTTTGATATCAAATGTTGCAATTCAATCACAACACTCTTAACAAATATGGGGGGAAAGATACCTCTTGATGTTTCAGGGATAGAACAAGGATCTAATTCTATGGTTTCTAGGAAGCTTTCACATGGAGTACTTCTTCTAGAAGGAGACTCCCAGAATCCTGGAAAAAAGAACTCGAAGTTCAAGGTCCTTGGGCAATGGATAGACAAAGACCAAGTCAAGAGATACTGGCAATACCTGACCAGCAGTGAGAGAATAGAGAAAAAAAAAGGTTTTCAATATTGAAATTGCATGCAAATAGTATTATTTCAAAATACTCAACTGTACAGTTTTGAAAGACTTGTGAACTTGGATCAATGCAATGACCAACCACAATTTCAGAAGACTCATGGTAAAACAATGACCACCTCTTGACATAGAGGGGATGGACTTAGAGAACATAATGATTTTGGACATGGTTAATGCAAGAATTTATTTAACTTGAATGTTTCTAACAAGGGTTTTGTTTTTCTTGTTTTATCAATGGTAGGGGAAAGTGGAAGAAAGAGAAAACAGACCTTACTCTGAAAATGAAATAATATTTTAATTTTTTAAAATACTGGTTTGCATGATATTCATACCACTCATGCTTTGAAAATATTGAATAATAGTATCATATAATTTCACAGTTAGAGGTGGCTACCTAATTCCATTCATGTTCACCCTACCCCACCTCTAAGAAGTGGTCTCTATTTTATGCCCCACAAAAGGTCATCCATCTTCTTTTTGAAAATTTCCACTGAAGTGTACCTCCTAAGATAGCCCATTATATTTTGGGGATGGTTCAATTGCTAGGAAGTTTTTTCCTTATATCTAAACCAACTTCACCTTGAGAAAAGAACTTTCTGAATTGAAATTATGGATTCTTGAAGCACTAGAATCCTGATTACTACTGGATTCCTGATACCCTACCAATAGAAGAACTGAATATCTAGGCATAAAATTTTATTTTATTTTATTTTATTTATTTATTTTTTATTTATTTATTTATTTATTTTTATTATTTTTTTTTTGTTAAAGCTTTTTATTTGTATAACATATGTATGGGTAGTTCCCCAACATTGATCTTTACAAAGCTTTCCATTACAAATTTTACCCCCAGTCCCCTCCCCTCCCCTAGATGGCAGGAAGTCCACTACATGCTAATAATGTTGAAATGCTTGAGAAGTTATGCAAGAAAAATCCTATCTACAAGAAAAAAAAAAGAATCAGAGAAAGGCAACACAATGCAAACAAATGTCAGTAGAGATCATGAAAATGTTACGTTGTGGTCCATATTTCATGTCCCTCTTTCTGGGTGTATATGGTTTTCTTCAGTGAACAACTGGAACTGGTTTGAGGCAATTCTTCGTTGCAGAGAGCCATGTCCATCAGAATTGATCATCATGTAATACTGTTGTTGCTGTGTATGATGATCTCCTGGTTCTGCTCGTTTCACTCAGCATCAGTTCATGCAAGTCTCTCCAGTAGGCATAAAATTTTAAATGCTTGGTAGTGTTTCAAAAGACTTTTTGAACTTTTCTGAACCCTCAAAATCTTTGCCAGCCAATTTGCATTTTGAAGTATCATAGTGACAGTTTCTTTGAATATAGGAAAAAAGCACAACATTAGTATTTTATTAAATGTTTTCCAGCTACATTTTAATCTGGTTTAATCTGCACTCAAGAGTGTTGTGGGTCATATGGACCACATATTTGATACTTTGGATTTATATGAAGGCTAATGAATATTTCAGCAATATGCTGAAATAAATAGATTTTTTTCTTATTCAGTAATTTGAACAATATTTTAACAAAACATTTGCTTTAAATAATTCTCTATTATTTTAGAAATGTCTAGTCTAAAATGTTTACTAATTACAAATTAAGGTGCAGTTAACTTTGCCTGTTAATGCTTCATGTTTTAACCTGTAAAGGTTTAAACATGAGAAAAAGCAATAAATGACCACTGTGACACTGGTTAAATGATTGTTTTTATTTGTAGTATCCAAGCTCTGTCAGTAAGTCTAGCAAAGTTTGGAAAACTGAAGAATAATATGTTCCTGAATACTTTTAAATGAGAGTAACTTCTAAATTAGCTACAGAGCATAGTGGAGATAATTGTTATTATTTAGTCATGCTTAATTCTTTATGATCTCATTTGGGTTTTTTTTTTTATCATTTCCTTCTCTGACTTATTTTACAGATGAGAAAATTAAAGCAAATAGGATTAAGTGACTTCCTCAGGGTCACATAGCCATTAAGTATCTGAGGCTGGATTAGAACTCATAAAGATGATTCTTTCTGATTTCAAGTCCACTCCACTGTCCTATCCAACTGCCCAGTGGAGAGAATGATGGACCTAAAACAAAAAGATCTAGACACAAATCATTTACCACATTGGTTGTGGTGAAAATCACATGAAGTAACATGTAAAGATTTTTAAGATTTAATGTCATGAAAATTTCAATTATTAATAAGGCAGAAGGTGTTATTAGCAACAGACTAAATATAGTGTTATATTCAATCCAACCTCCTCATTACATAGTTATAAAAAAAGAAACCAAAGGAGAAAAATAGCATTGGATCTGGAGTGAGGGTGGTTGTTATTTGGGATTTTCTTGGCAAAGATACTGGAATGGCTTGTTCATTTTACAGATGAGAAAACTGAGGAAAACCAGATTAAGAGATTTGCCCAGGGTCACACAGCTGGTAAGTCTCTGAAGCTGTTTTGAACTCAGGAAGATGAGTCTCTCTGGCTTGGACTGATATTCTATCCATTATATTACCCATCTGTCCACCCAGATACCAGTTCAAATTGTTATTTACTACTTCTGTAACTTTGGTCAAGTCACTCTGAAAACCTTATTTTTCCCACTTGTAAAATAGGATATTAAGATGGCCCCTAAATTTCTTTCTGAATCTAAATATATGATGTTATGAACCTATATGGGGATGCCCTATTTATATATTTTAAAACTATTGACTTTTTTCTGAACATCAAATTCTTTCCTTTTAAAGTATGAATGTTCTGATAAAGCCTACTGTTTCTATCACCCTAAATTAGATCTTTAGTCCTTTCCTAATTGCCAAATTCATACTATCCATCATGCCCAGGCCTGTTTGGCAGCCTACTTCTCATAGTCCCTTGGAAAGTGACTCACTCAGCTGCAATTTTCCAAAGTTTTATTGGCCATACTCAAGATATCTGACGACAGTTTCTCTTCTTTTACTTGATAAAATAGTCTCTCCTCACTTGCAAAATTACAACCTAATTGAAAGTATTGTTCTTCGTTGAATCCTCTCAGAAGGCCACACAATCACCATTTTAATTAGCCCTAATTCATTTTACATTTGCTTATTTTACTGTTAACTTTCCCAGAACTGTAATTTTTTTTTACAATTAGAACATCTGAATTTTAATTACATTACCATCAAGAAGCTCATTAAAGTCACTTAATTGGCAACATTTCCAAAAAAACCTTAGCTGAGTTTAATATATTTTAAAGAGTTCCTGTCAAAGTATAATTTAACCATTACAAACAGCTTGGCAACAACATTTGCATAAAGATCTGTCAGTCTCTGAAAAATGCTCAAATGTTGGGAAAATCAGATTCGTTACTCACACATTTCCTTTAATGAAACAGACTAGAAGGGTGGGAGGGAGAGATGTTACATATCATAGGGTTTACACTTTGCAATCCTTTTATAGCCATAATTAACCTGAGCCCTCATGTTTGAAAAGTTTCCTATTCAAAAAGCCCCAAAAGGGGCTTCCCTCCCTATGTTACTGCCTCTCTGTGCCAGTCCTTTCCTTCTCATTCAGTATTTTAAAATACTGGATCAAAGGCCCTATGCAATCCTTTGTAGATTTTTGATTCCAGCAGTGTTGAGACCTGAAATCTTTCCCATAACTCTGAGAGGGCACTACTGTGGGACTCTGGGGGTAGTAGGATCTTTTTCTCCCTATCTCATTCAGTATATACATGCCTTTCAGTGTTCTTCCTTGAATTGCAGGTTATCTGGCAAGATGACTTACCTCTCTCACTAATTTGTAAACACAAGGACAGATCCCTTTTTTCCCATATATCACTGTATCCCAGTCCATTACCCATAGAAGAGGAGTAAAAAAATTATTATTGAATGAATGGACAAAATTTGTTTTATATACAAAGGATATTTCTAAAAGTACTAATTGGATCTTTGAACTCTGCTCCTCCTCTTCCCCTCCCCCCAAAAAAAAAAAAACTGAAGTAAAATGTAATGCTGGAGAATTATTCTTATCACTTAACTTGCATATCTATCTTTCCTGAAAATAGAAAATGTGTGATCTTTTTAACCCTCCCTTATTATCATTTGGCACGCTTTTTTTCCCTTTGATATTGTTCCAGTTTGTTTGCACTTTAGCTGTGGATTCCAACCCAGAAGGAGAATCCAATAAAGCTAACTACACCAAAGTCCCTTGCTAAACTTGTTAGCCAATTTACTGAATCTCAGTTATGCATATTAGTATAAAACAATAATTTTTTTCTTAGTATGCATGTTTTTCTCAAATCTGAAAATGCATTAGTACATTTTTGTATTTTATTTGTTAGCCATTAGGTATTTTGGAGTGTTTCTAAAAAACATAATAATATAATAAATGATGATTTATTATATATTTGTAGCAATCAAAATATTATGGCTGCTCTATTTTTAGGTACTAATTTGTGGCTTTTTTAAGGTGATAATATAAATTGATTTTTCAGGGAGAGAAAACAAATTGACTCAATTCAATAGGTTGTTTGGTTGTTTTTCATTTTGAATATAGAAAAGATTGAATTGGTTTATTGGGGTCATCCTTGGGAGTTTGTCATCTCTGATACACCAAAACATTCACTTTGTCTCTAGATTTCTTGGATTTTTCCAGGGAAGCTCTGGTTCTGTTCTCCTTGCATTTATTTGACTGCATCAAAGGTAATGAACTCGCTTGGATGGTTTCTACAGGTCAGTTTAACCTCTGTTATGAGGTTATGAGGGGAAAATTATTGCAGTATTTCTTTTTTTATTATTATTAAAACTTTTTATTTGCAAAACACATGTACGGGTAATTCTTCAACATTAACCCTTACAAAGCTTTCTGTTACAAATTTCCCCCCCTAGTCCCCACCCCTCCCCTAGATGGCAGGAAATCCACTACATGTTAATTATGTTAAAATACTTGACAAATCGAATATATATATATGTATATATATATATATACATATTTCCACACTTATCATTGTTGTATTGTAGTTTTTCTTATAAGATTATATGGTAGATAAATCTTGGTTAATACCCCTAGAAAATCTGTTATTTAATCCTATTTCTGACCACCACAGCTCCTGTTCAAGGGATGGATAGTTTTGTGATAATGCTTTAAAGAATCTACATTGGCCTTTCTGGGCTAGTTTATATAGGAAATCGTATCTCTTCTGTATTTTCTAGACCTTATAGGATCATCAATCTAGAGTTGGAAGAGACTCCAAGGACCATATACTCCAACCCCATTCCTTCCAATCTCCATATTAGAGATGAGGATTCTGAGATTCGAATAGTGACTTACAGTTACAAAGGTAATGAGCATCAGGGAGGGGATTTAAACTCAGGTCCTCTGATTCCAGAATCATTACACTTTTCACTGTGAACCTATCTAGATGTGAACCATATTCAGAATTAAAAGGAAAATCTATTCAAGTTTGCTTCTTTGGAATGACCTGCACAACTTCCCTGACTTCATGAGAGTTCTTATTTATAGGTAGAAGCTGCTTGCCTGGAAGCTACTCCATATGTGTGGGTGTAGGTGTGGGTTTGTGGGATAGACCAGATTTCAGCCATTTGGTCTATTCTGGCTTACAGTGTTTCATGAAGAAGGAGACAAATAGATCTTCCCCTTGCTTCTGTGAATGAGTATTGTTGTTGCCTTCTGAACCCTGAAAGGAAAAAGTCAGCTGATTACAGTAAAACATCTAGGCCAAATCTGTGACCAAGGCAACAGTGTCAATGCTAAGTCCTTACAAGGGTGGCCTTGTGGTTTCTGGGAAATTACCTAGTCTTGAATAAATCTTTTTGTTCCTTGAGAATCAGACAGCCCATATGTTTCCAATTGATGGTGTCATCTATTGGCAATAGGGATCGTGGTCATTACATTCATTTAAAAAATTTACTCCAGACTACAGAACTTAAAATTCTCAGCACTGTCACATAGTCCAATGACATTTTTCTATTCCTGGGTTTCAATCACTCTTTTCTTGGATTTGGAAATCCAAATCTAGGGATTGTCATAGTAATAATGCTAAACATGGCTATGAATAAGAGGAGCTGCTCTGACAAGCCAGAAATTATTTCTTAAACTAGCCTAAGTATAAAATTCAGATATAATTCTTACCTGATAATTTTGATGAAATATATGTCATCAAATATATTCTAAATAACTAATATTTTGGGGAGGTCATCTGGGTGGACATATATATAATCTCACAGATAAATAATATTGCAGAGGCAGCTTTGCCAAAAACTAGCTATATGACAAGGGAAAGTCACTTAACATTTGTGTCAGTTTCCTCATCAATGAAATGGAGATGATAATGACAGAACCTGTGTCCTATTGCTATGATGAGGATCAAATAAGATAATGTATGGATATATATATGTGTATGTGTGTGTGTGTATACACAAATATACAAACATACACACACATACATCCTTTTGAAAACCTTAGAACTCTTTTGGCTGTTATTATAATCATTATTATATTGCTAAGGGAAACCCTTTTTGTGGGAATTATATTTTCTGAAGAAAAAATATCAGATACTAAAGACAATTTAAATTTCAGGATTCCTTGCTGAATCCAGCCTTAAATTTGGGTCTATTTAATGATGAATAGAAGTATGACCTAGGAATTAGGAAAAAGGTTTAAGACATGCCTCCAATAGTTAAGTGTGGGATGATGTTGCAAGTTATTCTTAGTGCACTAGTAATTCAACAAAATTATGAATTATAGAAAGTTGGCAACCTGCATCATTGCAGGGAGGTACCATATTAAGGAATTCCTCACACCAAAAAACAAAGTCCAGACACAAACAACAAACTTTTCTAGAATAGTACTTTTATGCTCATTAATGCTTTTCCTGATGTTTAGAGCTTTAATGAGACACATAGGCAAATTATTCCAGTTTTTCAATCTTCTCACAGACAACTTGATTTTATTTTTTTCTCCAACCAAGTACTTCTTTCTGACACAGAACCTGGGACTTAAATGTCATGGAATTTGACACAGGAATAGCATTTTATTTTGAATTGAGTTCAACAAACATTTATTTATTCTTTTAGAGAACGTGTATTAAGGCTTAATAGAATAGGTTATCAAAATCCTGCATCAATCTGAAGCAAAACTTGGGACTCCATTCTCTCATACAGTATTAAATTATATATGTAAACACAATTTAATTTAACCATGTCAGTCCCCTAGTCAGTAACCATTTTTTAGAATACGATTCGTTGAAGTGGATACAAGAGCATACCTTTAACATTCTCAGAGAAACAAGCAAGGGGTTAAGAAGTTTACATTAAGATTTTGAAGACATGGTCATAAATTTTCTTGTTCCCTCCACTCTCCCTTCCATCTATTAGTCGGACAAAGAAAAACACTGCTTTAAGAAGTGGGTCATATGAATATAGAGATGATTAGTTGACAGGCCTGACAAGGCGTGGTTCTGGTCCGAATACCACTAAAACAGAAAGGAAAGAAACTCATTTATTCCAGGAAAAAATAGAGCTTTGAATTCTTTTTTTTCTTGGTAAATAGAAACATTTTGACTATTTTTGTAACATTTTGACTATGTACTTTCATAACAATAATAAAACTAATAATATCTCATATTTATGTAGCTCTTTAGTTTTTCCAAGTGCTTTCCTAAAACAAAAGAAAATATTAACAAATTATTTATAAGTAAGTCATCTAGGCTTGGAAATTTTTCAGTAGCTTTTTTAAACCTTAATAAATGACTCTCATATTCTTTAAATAACTACGTTGCTATTTTGAATCTATAATATCTTATATTTTTCCTAGTTGAAGGAAATGTAAATCTAATATATATAACAATCACTCTAAAAACTCATGATACTTAAAGAAATTGTGTCATGAGGGAATTTGATAATTTTAAACTTTAATATGGATGAAATTACATTATATCCATGTTTTTAATGAATAAAGAGAAGAGTTTTTTTTTTAAATTTGTGCTATGCATATGCATATTGAGATCACTGTGGCTTTGTCCCACTATTCCAAAACTTAGAAGGTGCAAAAAGTTTATACACATACTCCTTCAGCACCTAGAAGCTGTTATGGTAACTAACATTCTAACAATCGCCCACCCCCATCTAATTTTGTCTTGATTATTTCTTGCATTATTTTCACATCCTGAATTACAAAGTTGATTTGAGAGCAATGTTTTTGCCGCTTTCTTGGAAATATTTTGTATAGGATATTGAAATCTCTTGGGGGCAGGTTCCCAGGTGATACAAGCTTCCTCCCCACAACAGTTTGAAAACATGCTTCCACATTTTGTGCTTTATTGACCTGAGTCACATGACATCCCTTTTTCTCACTTAGGACCCAGGCTACCACTCTGAGGGTGCTACCACTCCTTTTTTTGGAGGCCTTTGGGGATTTGAACTGGGGTCTCTGGAGGATGCCCCCCCTCCCAGCACAACTGTATCTGTATTGAGAATGTTCCCTGCACAACTACACCATCTGTTTTATCTCAGGTGAAAAAAAATTATATAAGGTTCTATAGGCACAATAAAGTATATAATCTTAGGTCTTATTTCTATTATTTTTCTATCTTTTCTTACATTCTATCTTAAATTTGCAGTTGGAAAGAGTAGAATACAATAAAAAGATGATATTTTTGTGTTTCTCTATAGCTAAATCTGGATTATGGTTAGACAAGGAAGTAGGGGTCAGAAGCTCACAGGACAGATTATTTAGCCTATTTCAGTTTTGTAGCTTTCTCATCTGTAAAATGGTGATAATAATTTCTGCCCTGTCTAACTGACGTGATCATTGTAATGATCAAGTTATGTAACCAAGATAACAGCACTATGAAAACAGGTAAGTATAAAACATGATGAAATGGATGATGTATAATGGAGCAGATTAGTTTCAAAGCATGGAAACGTCCTGGGATGTTCCATCAAGCCTTCCTGTGTATTCCTTTCTCTCAATTCAGACCACACTTCTTATCTGTACCAAATAAAAGGGTAACCTGTATTCTCCAATCTTTTTGTAGGTATAGCATTTGGTTCTCTAGTAAGACTGTGTGCTTATTGAGAGAAGGGATTAAAAATGTTGCATTAATAGCACAGTGAGATTAAAAGGGTATAGTACTAGATGTTAGAAGATCTGGGGTTTGTTTCTAAATTAACTCATTGTATGACCATCTTTCAGTCATTGCCACTCTGAGATAGGGGCCAAATCTAAAAATATTATACAAAAATAATAGAAGCTTAGCATATTGGTGCTGCAGTGGGTCTTAGAAATAATATTATCTGGACTCCTTTTTTTTTTTTTTTTTTTTTTTTTTTTTTTACAGATCAGGAAACTGAAGCCCAAATAGAAGTGATTTGATCAAATCCTTCAAATTATTTGTTAAAACTGAATAACAAATTAGAGACTGGATCCTACTAGTCTCCCAACCCACAATCCGGTCCTTTTTCTACTAAGTTTCACCAAATGTTCTGATTTTTGCCTGGGGCACACAGTCCTGAGAACAAATAAAAAGGAATTATGTACCATTGCTTGGAAATCCACTTGTGCATTCACCAGAGCTTTAGCAATCTGTGCTGAGTTCTGAAAGTGTACATTATCTGCAGGAGAGAGATTTGAAGTGCTATTAAAACCTGGTAAATATCAGAAAGCATGGAGTGACAATAGACTGACTGGAAATGAACACCAACAATTATCTAGTCATAGAGATGACACCGTCAGCAGTGAGTAAGAGAACTTTTATATGGAAATGTCCTCGACACCTCTGTACTGACCCTGAGCATAGGCATAGGAGGATGCTTAATGTTGCTCAAACAAAGTGATGCTGGCTCAGTATTTTTATGTGTAAGAGTCTTTCTTAAAACCTCACCATCTGCTGTTCCATGGATGAGAAGATAGTCGACATTTTTGAAATATTCTGCCCTTGCCATCACTGTTGAATTCTGAAAAAGAAAGAATATTATCAGCTCAGTAGCTGCAAGTTCTAACACATTGTGTCCATAGAAAACCACTTAAATTAGCAGCCAGAGGACTAGGCACTATTATTGGAATTATTTATTACATTGATTGAAAAATGTTTAGGAATTAAAGTATCACATTTTCATCACCTCTTCAATTACTTCAAATAAAATAATGAAAACCTAAAAGATTCTTAGCTTGTAAAACTACAAGAGTAACAAATTCCTTTTTGGACATGGCCAATTCAAGAATTTGCTGCTTGAGTATATGCATTTATTGTGAAGGTTTTCTTTTTGTTTTTTATTATTGTTCAGAGATGTGGAGAAAGAAGAGGGAGAAAAAATTTATGCTTGTCAAAAAAATACATGAGAATGAAATCAGTAATTCATTCTGAAGCCAAAGATTTGGTCAAATTATATCTCTACTCAAAATTATTCAATGACTCCCAATTGCTCAATGAATAAATTCAATTATTTTTTGTTCTATGTTCAACGTCCTCCACAATCTGGCACTCTTATCCTGGCAATAGATTAGTACCTTCTATGTCTCTTGTGGCCCAAGTAACTCATATAATTCTTCCCCTGATATTTCCATATTTGTGCCTTTCCTCATACTCCAGTCACATTTCATTGACTAGAATGTTATTTCTTCCCTTTTGCCTGTTGAATTTCTACTTATCCTTTATAGTCAAACTCAAATGCCATCAAGGTTTCCAGAATCATTTTTTGTTTGTTAATGATTTCCCCTATCATCCCCTTTGAACGTTATATAATATTTTGTCTTATAATTCTCAAATGCACTTTTAAAAAATTATCTGCATTATAGCCATCTGTTCTTGTCTTTCCTCCTTAATAGGTTAAGGAGGATTAAGTATGGATTAAGTATCATGAGCATATAGACTTTTGTCTCTCTTTGTATTTTTCCTTTCTTACTCAGTGTTCACCCACATGTAGTAGGTGATTAATAAAATGATTTTTGACTAAATGTTAACTGTAGACATAAACAATGCCTTGACAATTTATGTCTCAAGTAGAGGTGAGGGTAGCATTAAAAAGAAACAATAACTAAATTCCATTTAATCCAACAAACAGTTATATCAAGCATCCATTATGGTCAAGGAATATTGTCTTCTTTGGCAACATTCTGCTTTACAAGTTGAGACAAATTGTTGAGACTTTTGATCAGTCGTCCTGAATCTAAAACATGCATTCTAAATCTTTTTCAAAATTCCTTTGTACAATTAAAATTAAAATCACAGAATGAAGAAAACATAAAATTCTTACTTTATAGTGTTCAAGATTATCTGACTTTGTGGGAAGACCCATGAAGCGCTCAGTATAGATAGATGCTGAAATACATTTTTGTAAGAGATTATAAATGTACATTCCTTTATTTTCCAAAAAGCCCATACAAATGCTTTCCCCATCCCATCAAATTAGTTTGGTTAAAATTTGTGACTTTTTAAAAAACATGCTCCAGTGATCATATATTCATCAGGGCCTCTGTGCAGGAGCTTCCCCTATTGGACCATAGTAGGAAGTGTTTTTTTGACCCAACTAGACCACAGAACGGAAGGGATATGATAAAGAGAAGCAATGTATTCAAAATCTTGCGAGCCTTTTGTTATTAGAGGAAGGAGTGGACTTAAAATTTCAACTTCTCTACTATCACCTGCATGCACACTTATTTTAAAAAAAGGGGGGTGCCATAGAGAAGAATTACATTCCAAGATAGCATTATCTAGAAATATATCCAAAGGCATATCTTTGTTATTGTTGTTAGGAGAGCAGCTTGAAACTATGGCACCATCTTTTCCTTTCTTACTTTGCCTCGTGTTTAATACCTCAGTTCTCCCCTTCCTCACTCCCACCTCCACTCTTCCCCAGAAACAAAGATAAGACTGACTGGTGAAAACTCATTTGACCAATTACTAGAATTAATTCAAATCACTTAATCCATCTTACATGAATTTTGACATTTTAAAAAAACTGCATGTGGAAAGTTCAAGTCTGAAGTAAAATCAATGTCTTTCATTCCTGGAGCTATTGACTTGGCACCTTCAAATTGTGCAGGGTAGATTCAATGACATCTCAGCCCCAGGGCTCCATTTACACCAGATGTGTTTGGAAGTCTTATGATTGCAGTGTAATAGCATGTAAAGTTATGGACTTGATTCAGTTTTTAAAGATGAAATTGAAAGGTAGCACAAGGAATTTCAGAGACAATAAGAATTATGAATACATAAGTGAGAATTTGCTCTTAAGACAAAATATTTCTATTGTAATGCAGTTGTAATGATTTAAATAAACATATCCACTTGTGGATTCTTATTTCCTGCTCATGATGGGGGCAAATTTGGCGGTTGTATCTTGCTTTTCTTTAAAAAGCAGCTTCATATACAGGGTGATTTGAGGCTAAATGATTTCCAACTTAATATTTATGAGATGCTTCCATACCATAATATTCCCAACTGGAGACTGGAGCCACTGCTATTCCACATTTAAAAAGACCAGTTCCAGATCCAAGGGCCAGTGAAGAAACATATCCACCATATGACTAGAAAAAAAAATTAATCAAAGTCAGCACTATATTTACTTACATTGACCTTTTTTTTTTCTGTTTGAACATTTTACTGCTAAAAAGGTGAGGAAGAGTAGATAGAGCACCAGCCCTGAAGTCAGGAGGACCTGAGTTCAAATTTGGTCGTAGATACTTAACACTTCCTAGCTGGGCAAGTCACTTAACCCCAATTGCCTCAGCAAAAAACAACAAAAAAATTTTAAAAATTAAAAATAAATAAAAAGGTGAGGAAGAGTTTGAAATTGTGAGTGGATCTATTCAAATAGAACTTCCTAAAATGTGATAGGAATAATTAAAGAGCTATGAAAATTAGTAATAGGAAAAGTCTTGTTTTATCTTCTGGATTGTTTCCTTTCCATCTCTAACCCTACGATAACCCTGTTATTAAAAAAATTTTTTTTTGCTTGAAGAAATTACAAAAAATAATGAAAACCATACTCCTAAGAAAAAATGCAAGTGCAATTCCATTGTTTGCAAAAAGCCACAAGGGGCACAGTTTAGTCTTTCCTTTTATTCTCTACAATTAGTAGGCCTGATTAAAAGAAAATAAAGAAGGAGGTGAGAAAGTCCTTCTTGCTCTTGTTACCTTCTAGTATATTTCTGAAGGCAGTAAGACAAGTGTGTTCAAAAGTCTTATTAAATTCAACAAGTGAATGAGGCATCTTTTGGCCAGTCCATAAAGATAGTTCTTGAAAAATGATTTGGAAATTGACCAGAGACTGCAAGTGAATGAAAAAACATTCATTATCATTAAGACCTTTATTTAATTTTCAACTCTTGAAAAATGCCAGTAGTGGGCCATGGTTATGGAGCATGCTCATTAGCAAAAACTCTCCTGAATAAAAAAGAAACCATCTAATTTATATTATAACCAGTCTCTGCCTGAGAAGCTCTTTAAAATAAATAAGCTTTGATAGAAAAAAAAATGTTTTTTTTTGTTGTTTGTGATTTTTTTTAAAGACAGAATGAACTAAATAGTTTGGCAATCATTTTGGCAAGTGACAATATTATACCTATTTCAAGATTTCATTTGAAATGTAAAAATAATTTGTTCTGATTAGTAGACTAACAACAACTATTTTGGGAACTGAAGCTATTTCACTCTTAATTTTAGCTTCTAATAACTGTAGAATGAGCTTGGGATCTTTGCACAAAAAGCCCTCTATAAACCTCACTATTGTTCTTGATTTTATTGAAATAATTCATACTTTCCGAAGAGAAATAATGTATCATTGCATTTCACTTCTATATCTAAAAACTGACCAGAGATTGCAAAGAAAAGGAATAATACTTATGATATTTATTCAGACTTTTGGGTCAGAATCTTTTGGAATTATTTATGAATCCTCTTTCTTTATGTGAATGATTGCATTGATTTTAGATGAAATTTCCAGATTCAATCTAAGGTGAATTAAATAAGTTGAGTCTATAGAAAGAAAAGTCAAAACTCCCAGAGAGACAGAATGACCATGGATTCTCATTTTTAAATCTCTGTCAGTTTGGAAAAGCAAGTCTACAAGTAGAGATGACTTTTTATTCTCTGAAATGTGGGTGTGCCTCCCAAGCAGAGTGGGTACCAGAGGTGAGAAAGAGCCCACTTAGCAGAGCTGAAATGAGAATTCTAGAATGCTGTCCTTTGCACTTAGAGGCCTCTTGCCATTTTGTTTTAAGTATAATTTAAAACATAGTTTCATTTACATAGGAAGTCATGCTGAGATTTATAAAACACTTTATGTGAACATAGTTTGCACTGGAGCAAACTCAGTTGATTGGGGAGAAAGCCAGGAGACAGTCTAGAGGGTGACATGACTGTAGGCACTACCCCAATTGGGGCAGAGGGAGGGGTATGGTGGCACAGGATGGAGCAAACAGTCGCCTAAAGAAATTATGCTCAGAAATGTTTGGGGAAGGGGACTACAACTTCTGGAGAGACTGCCATAACAAGAGAACTCACCTTCAGGGAGATGTATTTTCTATGCTTTTAGAGGTCTATAAGGGCTTGTGTTGGCTTTAGGAAGAAGCATAAGGCCCTCTTTTTCCCAGTGTTAGCACCCTGAAGCAAAAAATTCGGGTATTCAATGATATTTATGACTCTCTACTGCTGTGACAATGGGACAGCTAAGTGGTACAGAGGGCAGAGCACCAGGCCTATTGTCAGGAAGATCTGAGTTAAAATGGTGTGTGATGGGCAAGTCACTTAATCCCTATTTGCCCCAGTTTCTCATCTGTAGCATGAGGACACACTGGAGAAAAAAATTTTGTGAAAGGAAAAAAAAAAACAGAAAAAGTCCATGGAGTCACATAGAGTCAGACACAACTAAATGACTGAACAATAATAATAGCAAAATAGCTATGACAAGTATGCTGGAGTCTTTTCCAATGGTCCTCCTTCTAATAGGCTGAAAAAATGCAAAGACCGTAATCTCTCTTTGTTATATAATCCCCGTTTTCACTGTTGATGATCTCTATTGATTGAATTGACTTTAGCTATCAAAAGAGAAAGGAATCTGTCTTTTGAATTATTGCTTATTCAGCACCACCTGGCCAGAAAGGCTTCATTATATTAAACTATATAAAGCTGTAACTTGACATTCTAAGCCCAGTAATTTAGATAGACCTTACACTTACATCTCATCTAACTGACTCAATTCAAATAAGATGAAATACAATGCTGGGCCCCTATTGAGTAATCAAAAAATATACTAAATTTAATTGAAAAGTGGACAGCCCATAGCAATGGAAAAGGTCAGAACTTGGAGCTCTAGCTCTGTTCCTTTCTAGTCATTTGCCCTTCCTTTTTCTGAGTTTTCTCCTCTATGAGTTATATAGGTTAATGGATAGAGCACTGGACTTGAAGACAATTACACTTGAGTTCAAATCCTTTTGACACTGATCATGAGTAAGACAATCTAATGAGCATTTTAACAGCATTTTCTATGTGTCAGGCACTCTGCTAAGCACTGAGTGTACAAACAAATTTTTAAAAAGTTCCTATTTTTAAAAAGTTTGTAGTCTAATAGAGGATGCTACATGTAAAAAAAAAAAACTACCTACACATAAAAGATATTCAGGAAAAATTGAAGATAATCTCAGAGGGGAGGCAACGAAATTAAAGAATGGATAAGGCTTCTTGAAGAAGCTGACACTTTAGCTGAGACTGAAGGAAGCTAGGAAGTGAGATGAGGTAGGAAAGAGCTCTAGGCATGGTGGACAGCTAGTGAAAATGCCCAAAAACTAGGAGATGGAGTTATATCTGAAGAATTGCAAGGAAGCCAATGTCACTAGATCACAGAGTATGGATCTTATGGTGTAAAAATGCTAGAATAATAGAAATGGGTACGATTACATGGGTCTCACAGAGCTGTTGTGTGTACCTGCTGAGTAATATATACAGGGGACATTGAAAGCATTAAAATATTATTTAAATGCTAGTTTTATTATTATTACTGTGAAATTGAAGGAGTTGGGCTAAGATGGTCACTGAGGTCCCCTCTGGTTCTAACATTCAATGGACACCTGACATTTTATATGTTAAGGCCCCCCAAAATGTGAGAAATTGGGGAATGCACATTACAACTCCCTTAGAAGATAGAGGCCAAGAATGGTGACAGTCAATTGATCAATTAGCCACTAAGCATCTTTAAAATGCTTACTACTTGCTGATTACTGTGTTATGCACAGAGGCATAATCATAGCCCCCGCCCTCAATAAGCTCATGTTCTAATAGAGAGGCAACATGAAAATACTTTTTAAAAATATAAGGGGTAAGTGGAAAGTATTCTCAGAGGGAAAGTACTGGGAGGAAGGAGGGAGAGAGATTGTGAAAGGCTTCCTGCAGAAGGTGGGATCTGAAGAAAATCAGGACAGCTAAGAGACTGTGGTCCTTATAAAAAGCATTCCAAGCAAGAAAGACAGTCAATGAAAAGCACCAGAGCAAGTAAGTATGACCCTTTTCCCATAACCCTTACCCTCCAGGGCTAATACCCTGGGGCAAAGCAAATACTGTTCGTTCTCTTCAATAGTTTCATTTTCTCATTGGTCTAGGTAGTTGAAGAAAATGTTTGGATTTTTTTTAAGACTAAATTGCTTAGGTAATCACATCTATATAGAAACAAATCTTGAAGTGAGAGAAACCTTGTTGTTAAAGGCTTGGCCCTGAAATAGATATTAAATAGATTCTAGGAATCATGGAAACACACTTTTCTCCATGAAACTGGAGTTTAAGGATAACACCTTAGTGAGAGTAAGTTTTTTGTGCAATGGATGTGTCTTTGGCTCAGGGCCCCAAAGAGACAACATGATGGCTGGAAAAATGTTCTGTTCCATACTCTTTGAAAAGATCTGGAAAACCATAACTTTGCTGGCAGAGCTGGCCCAAGGCATCATCTATTTTGATATCCTCTCACCTATTATTTCATTACTCATCACACAAAATTTATGCTATATCTTGGCTGCCCACCCAGACATATCTCTATATTTTCCCTTTCCTTCAATTCCTTCCCAGTTAGGGCTTGACTTCCAGCTGGCTTGGAAATGAATCGTATAAATCAATCAGGAACTGGTACTGTGTTTTCAATCAGTCAATTAATCAACAAGAGTTTATTAAGCGCATATAATATACCAGAAACTGTGCTGGAGGGACAAAAACAAAAATAAAAGGAATTTGAATTTTATCAGGAGAGCTATTATGTACATTCATAAGTAAATAAAAGATTAATAAAAGGCAATTTTTGTGGGAGGCGCTAGCAAGTGAGAGGATCTAGAGAGGCCTCAGGTAGAAAGCAACTTTTGAGCTGAGCTTTAAAGGATAATAAGTATTCTAAGAGGCAGAGGTAAAGAGAGAATGCAGTACTTGGGCAAAGGCACAGATATGGAAAATGCATTTTGTATGTGAGGAACATTAAAAAGGTCTCTTTAGATGAACCACAGAATGCATGGAGGGCAGTAATGTTTAATAAGCTTGGAAAGGCAGGTTAAATCCAGGTTGTTAAAATGTTTAAATTCCATACAAAGGAACATGTATTTTATACCATCATTAATAAGGATTTTCTGTAGCTTATTTAGTTAGGGGACTGTTAGACTCGTGCTTTCAGAATATCACTTTGGTAGCTGTTTGGAGGAGAAATTGGAAATGGGAAAGACCTGAAGTAGAAAGATCAGCTGGTGTTGGTGAGAGGAAGTTGGGGGCTGTATGAGTAGAAAGAAGGGAACAGATGTGAGAGATGTTGTGGGAGTAGAATTGACAAGACTTGGCAACTGTCTAGATATGTGGGGTGAGAGAATGAGGAGTTGAGACTGCAAGTCTGGATGACTAGAAGGATGGCAATTCCCTTGACAAAAATAGGGAAGTTTGGAAGAAGGATGTGCTCTAGGGGAAAGATAATCAGTTCTGTTTTGGTTATGTTGAGTCTGAGAGACTTAAAGAACATCCAGTTGTGAATGTCTAATAGACAGTTGGTGATTAGACTGGAAGTAAGGAAGAGAGAATATAAAGGAATATATATTGTGTGTATGTATGTATATGTATATATCATTTGGATTTGATATGTTTTTTCCTTCCAAGGTTTTTTGTATATCTGGATAGTGGACCAATGTGAATCCTCTATACCTACATGTCTCCTGAGAAAGATAAGATGAGGACACAGTCCTTATAGTTAAAAAACAAGTTTTCTATCATTATTATTTTAAAACCTGGATCAAAAGCTCAACCAAAGGAAAATGACTGTGATTTCATATAACTTTTAGACCTAATATTTGGGTGCTGGGATCATTTACTTTGGGGATTTCGAAAAGGATACAAAATAAGAAAATTCATTTTTTACATACTTTACTGGAACACTTCATTTATTACCACATTCCACTTGGTCTAGGCAGTTCACTTGGCCTATTTTAGGAGGAGCCAAATAGCCAATTTCAGGAGATAACTTTTCCTTCATTACAATGTGAGTGGTTTGACTGCTCTGTTAAGGGTGGAGATGAATCCTGCAAACTTTGTTTCAGGATTGATTTCACTCATTCCACATTATGGGGGCCCCTTACAGAAAATATAGCCAAGAAAAGCAAGCAGAGCAAATCACTATAAAGGCACAGTCGTTAGCTGGTCAGAATATACCTCCAGTTGAAAGGGGAAGAAAATTGAATTTTTTTTTTTTTTGTGAGCAGTAATTACAATAATTTATAATCAGAAAATTGGAGAATATGCCAATATTTTCCATCAATTCTCATTACTTCACCAGCTGTGCCTAACAGGATGCCACCACTTCAGTCAGTGTGCATTTTTTTTTATAATGGAAACTTTTTCAAATATAAGAAACGATTTCTATGACCTACAAATAAGAAATTGAAAGCTACTTAGTCCTCTCTTTTTTTCACACAAATGGAAAATAGGCCTGTTGAAGGAATTTGCTTGCCAAAGAAAATATAAAAAAGCCAGGATGTGACTGGATTGAGCTGTATATTAAGGAAGTTACATTTTTAAAGTTCATATGCCAAAATAGTAGAGGATTAGTGAAGCATGAGTGGATAGTGAAAAAAAGATGGACACACCAAAAAAAAAATGTCTAAAATTTGAAAAGAAAAAACCCTAAATCTTCCAAGTCAGTCTTCACAATTTTTATAATCTTGTCCAATCTTCCCTAAAATATAGTAGAGACAGCAATTATCAGTTAATTTAGATAATGGAATTATTAGCTAATCTTATCAGTAGAGAGAGATAACTCACAAGAAATTAATTAGAAATAAAAAAGGAGGAGGGGTCTGAATGATCTAAATTGATTGTTCCCCCAAGGCAATCCATTCTCCACCAAGCTACCAAAGTGATTTTCCTAAATTCCTCTCATGTCCTCAACAATTTTCACTGACTCTCTACTATCTCTAGGAACAAATATCTCCTGGTAAGCATTTATCTTGCCCCTAATATAATTTTCCAGCCTTATAACATATACACCATCACTTCACCCCTTTCACATCTTACAATCTTGTCAGTCTCTTCTTCTTATTGGTCCTTAAACAATGCACTGCATTACTCATCTCCATGTTAGGTCCTCCATGACTGGAATGTACTGCCCTTCACTTCTACCCTAGCAATTCTTGGTTTCTTCCAAGACTCCTCTCAAGGGCTACCTTTTGCATAAAATCTTTCCTGATTCCTTCAGCTGTGAGTACCACCAACCTCTATCACCTTGTAGCTATGTTGGAGTGAGCTTTGTATATCCCACTACATGCCTCTCCTGATAGCATGTAAACTCCTTGAGGACTACTTTCCTTTTGCATTTGCATTTCTAGCACCTGGCACAATGCCTGGCACATGGACACAATAAATTCTTATTGATAGAATAATCAAACAAAAATATTGCTTAACTTTCATTTCATTCTATAGTGGAAATTAGTTTCAAGGTAACTATACAGAACATGTTAGAAAATACATTGACTATCAGGCATAGAAATATACAAAACAACTTACCCAGCCCCATATGGCTATTCTGTTTTCATCAATGAAACCCATTTCTATGAATTTTCTAAAGTAAAGGAAACACATGTTAAAATATATACATACTATACTTATTATGAATTATATTCATGTAACAGCTAAATAATTTTTAAAAAATCAACTTTTTACTTTTTTTTTTTAAACTCATCAATCCTAATGGAGACTTTATATATGATAACAGGGACATTAGCTTAACTTTTTACAAAGAGCAAAAGAATTTAGGCCCCCTAGTATCTGTATTTTAACATAATTAATATGATTTCATGATAGTGGTTTCCTTCATAATCCTATGCATTTTATTTTATGCATTTAAAAATATTATTCAGAGAAGAGATTCATTGGATTCACTGGTCAATGTCAAGAAACAAACATGAAAGGAGTGGATCTTGAGCTTTTTTAAAAGGACCTCATTGCAGAAATTGCCAAGTACCTAGTGATGGCATGTGGTCTACACCAACTGTGGTTTAATTCAGTGCTGGTTAGGAAGAAACTTGAGAAAATTCCCAAGAAACAGATGCAGTACCAGAATGAACCTGCAGAAAAGCAATGGCACAGTATCCATATTCCAACAGAAATAGGCAAAAAGACAGAGGTAATGTAGATGGAGCCATAAAATGTTCTTTATTCATGCCGTTCAGGTTTTTGTTCACTGCCATCTGGGCTTAGGGGTGAGTAATTGTGATTTGTTGACTCCCTGAGTTTCTTAAAAGGATTTCAGACACATTCTCCCTTGACTCTAATGTTCACAGTGTGCAGGTTTCAAAGGTGTGGATGACTGGCAAAGTTATCCAAGCAAAGCTGCCATAATTTCTTTGCATAAGCAAACAGGATGAGATACTGTTGGCCACAGCTGTCACCTGGAGCTCTAGGTGCAATTGAGGATTTGGGAGGGAAAAGTAAAGCAACACTGTCCATGCAAATGATGTTGCCAAGAAAGCAAAGAAAACAGGCAGCAAGTTGGTACCTATTTCAGTCATTCCTCCACATTCTGGGCCAGATTCTGTGTTAAGGTGGAAGATGTTAAATGCCCTTGATGGAGGGGGAAATAATTTAATATCTTAAAAATATATCTTTTTGCCTCTGGTGCTTAATAGCCACTTCTAAAATATAAAATGCAATTTATGGCTTTATGATTATCTAGAAGCTAACAATGAGACTGCCTTGGATGGATGAGATAAAGCAAATAACAGATGCCACTTAGGAACAGAGGAAATTCTTAATGGTCCCCTTCCTTGTTTTATCCTGAAAAGGATGACTTGAACAGGAAATGATCTTGTAATAGTTAACAAGGAAATTAGACAAGAAAACATATTGTAGTAAAACTAAGTCCAAGGGTGATTGCATAATCAAAAAGCATCAAATTCAATAAAATACACTCCTGAAATCTTTTAAAATGCCAAATAGAAGAGTTTATATTTGATTCTAAAAGTAGCCTTTGGAAAATATTGCATGGGAGGTTGGTGGAGCTGACATGATTAGACCTACACTTTAGGAAAAACATTTTACAGTGGAGGATGGATTTTGGTAAAGAAGTTGAGGCAGAGGATTATGAGGAGATTGTGGGTGAGATACTAAGAAAAAGTATCACAATTTAGGCAGAGTGTCACTCCCTAGTCCTTCAAATCAATGGCCAAGCATGGGCAGCAGCTTAGATTTACAGTAAAAGGTGTTCTTTAATCAAGATCCCAGAACTCTAAATCTCTATCTTTATACATGACTCCTGTTACTACACAGATTTATAGAGACCAAGGGGGAGGGATATTTTTTGGCAGCCAATTAAAAGAACTGTAAAAATACTTTTGTTATACAAAAGACTGTATGACATACTGTCATACCATATGACAAACAGTATGACAGAATGTTATACCCTTTTTTTCTGCCCTCTTTCCTCTCTCCTCATACCCTATCCCCACCATTACTAATCACAAAGACCTTTTGATTAGAAAAGTTTGCTAAATTAATTGTGTTTAGGACAACCTTGCAGATGCTGTCCAAATGCCCCTTTTACTCTGACATCTTGGCTGTGCTCCCCCACACAAGAATCTTAAAGAACTTAAGGATATATTTTGACTTAGATTATATTTATTTATTATATCCTCACTATGTGCAAAATGCTTGTGGTTGGTGATGAAAGTAATGGAAACATTATCCCTATCCTTAAGTCAGTGAGTGAATAAGCACTTAGTATCTACTGTAAGCCAGATGTTATTACACACACATACAGCCATATTATACATAAATATATGTGTGTGTATATATATATATACACACATAGGCTTGTATATAGCATAAGCACTAAAGCTACAAAGAAATTCTACTACTAACCCTTGCTCTCAGAAAACTGAGATCTGATGGGGAAGACAACACTGAAAACAACGATGGACACACAAAATATATGGAGGATCAATTGTAGATAAGGATTTGGAAAAAGATAGTAAAAGGATCAATGCTTAACTTAGTGAAATCCGTAGGTTATTTTAAAAGGGTATATTTTACTTGGTTCTTGACCAACATTAGATTCAACTTTTAAAACAAGTAATATATAAGAATGTACTTTCCCTTAAACTTGTAAGAATAGTTAGGTGCCATGGGGGATAGAATGTTGAACCTGGAGTTAGGAAGACTTGAATTCAAATCCAACTTCACTTATATGTGATTCTGGACAAATCACTTAAACTTTGCCTGCCTCCGTTTTTTCATATGTGAAATGGAGATAATGATAATATCTGTTTCCCAGAATAATTATGAGGATCAAATGAGACAAAATTTGTAAAGTGCTTTGTGAAAGTACTATTATATAAGTGCTAGTCATTATTATTTATAATTATTATTTTTCCTCTGACTTTACTAATCCTGATAATGACTCCACTATTCATCTAGTTTCCTGTTTGAAACCCTGGAATAATTTTGATTCTTCATTTTTAATAGCTAACTTCTATCTATTTTTTCTAATATCTCTTATGTCCTTCTGTTCACTCTGTTGCCACTTGAAGACTGTGGTACAAGCCATCATTACAACTTATTGGGACTATGTTCTCTAAATGGAACTGCCAAACTTTACCCTTTCTTTACTCTAATAATCCTTTACATCATTGCTAGATTAATCTTCCTTATGTGTTCATCTAGTCGAGTTATTCTTATGCTCATCAATCTTCAGTGACTTTCTATATAGTAATGTTGCTACTTGAAAATCAAGAGCATTTACAATCTGGTAGCACTTTACTAGGAGAAAAAAAAATATTCAATTGATGTCAGAAAACCTGGGTTAAAACGTTACCACTGTGACAATGGACAAGTTAATTAGCATTTTTTGATTCTTAGTTTCCTCATGTAAAATGAAGGGGTTTGGACAGATGACCTCTGAGCCCCTACCCCGATTTTGCATAATGATTTATATTTTATGCAAATTTCTACCAAACACATGCTTTATAGTCCATCTAAGGCAGACGTGGTTTCCTCGTATACTAAGCTCATACAGAGCTTTGTTTCTACCTCTTTAATGCCTTTGTCATATGTTACTTAAATATATGTGTACCAGTTATGTGCTCTTCAGTGCTGCTCTGGCTTTCTTCCTGCCCCATTCAAAACTTGCTATCTCCTATCTTTTTTTTGTAGTAAGTTATTTATTTTTAATGCACATTGCTTTATGAATCATGTTGTGAGAGAAAAATCAGAGCAAAAGGGAAAAGCCATGGGAACAAAACAAAACAAACAAAAAAGAAATGAACATAGCATGTGTTGATTTATATTCAGTGTCCTTAGTTCTTTTTCTGGATGCAGATGGCATTTTCTGTCCAAAGTCTACTGGAATTGCCTTGGATCACTGAACTACTGAGAAGAACCTATCCTTTCATGGGTTGATCATTGCACATTCTTGCTGTTATTGTGTACAATGTATTCTTGGTTCTGTTTGTTTTGCTCAGCATCAGTTCATGCAAATCTTTCCAGGTCTTTCTAAATTTAGCTTATGATTTTTTAATAGAAAAATAATATTTCATTTCTTTCTTGTACCACAACCTGTTCAACTATTCCCCATTGATGGACATCCACTCATTTTCCAGTTTTTTGCTACCACAAAAAGAGCTGCTACAAACATTTTTTTGCACATGTGGGTCCTTTTCTCTCCTTTATGATTTCCTTGGGATATAGACCCAGTAATGACACTGCTGGGTCAAAGAATATGCACAGTTTTATAGTCCTTTGGGCGTAATTCCAGCTTGCTCTCCAGAACGGTTGGATCATTTCCACAAATCCACCAACAATGCATTAGTGTCCCAGTTTTCTCACATCCCCTCCAACATTTATCATTATCTTTTCCTGTCATCTTAGCCAGTCTGAAAAGTGTGAAGTGCTAACTAAAGTTGTTTTAATTTGCGTTTCTCTAATCAATAGTAATTTAGAGCATTTTTTCATATAATTATAGATGGCTTTAATTTCATCATCTGAAAATTATCTATTCATATCTTTTGACCATTTATCAATTGGGGAATGACTTGCATTCTTGTAAATTTGACACAGTTCTGTATATATTTTAGAAATGAGACCTTTATCAGAAATACTGGCTAAAAGATGTTTTCCCAGCTTTGTACTTCCCATTTAATCTTGTTTCTGTTGGTTTTGATTGTGCAAACCTTTTTAATTTAATGTTATCAAAGTTGTCCATGTTGCCTTTCATAATGTTCTCTAATTGTTCTTTGGTCATAAATTCTTCCTTTCTCCAAAGATCTGACCGGCAGATAAATTATCACTTATTCTGCTAATTTGTTTATGGTATCATCCTTCATGCCCAAATCATGTACACATTTTGACTTTATTTTGGTATGGGGTGTGAGATGTAGGTCTATGCTGAGTTTCTTACTTATTATTTTCTAATTTTCCCAACAATTTTTGTAAATAGTGAGTACTTATTCCAGAAGTTGAAGTTTGGAGGTTTATCGAAGACTATAGGCCTTATTTTGTCATGTGTATCTAATCTATTCCATTGACCTATTTCTTAACCAGTACCAAATGGTTTTGATTACTGCTGCTTTATTATATAATTTTAGGTTTGGTACCACTAAGCCACCATTCCCTGTATTTTTTTTTTCAGTAATTCCCTTAATATTTGACCTTTAGTTCTTCCAGATGAATTCTCTTATTGGTTTTTTTTTCTAGTTCTATAAAATTATGTTTTGGCAGTTGGATTGTATGGCACTGAACAAGTAGACCAATGTAGGCAGAATTGCCATTTTTATTACATTAGCTTGGCCTAGCCATGAACAATTGATATTTTCCCAATTGTTTAGATCTGATTTTATTTGTGTGAAAAGTGTTTTATAATTTTGTTCATACAGTTCTTGGGTCTGTTTTGGCAGGTAGACCTCCAAGTATTTTATTTTGTCTACAGTAATTTTAAATGGAATTTCTCTTTCTATCTCTTGCTGATGGGCTTTGTCAGCAAATATATAAAAATGCTGACTATTAGTGTGGGTTTATTTTATATCCTGCAACTTTGCTAAAGCTGTGAATTGTTCCCAGTAGATTTTTAGATGATTTTCTAGGATTCTATATCATCTTTTTTTTTTTTTGCTGAGGCAATTGGGGTTAAGTGACTTGCCCAGGGTCACACAGCTAGAAAGTATTGAGTGTCTGAGACCAGATTTGAACTCAGGTCCTCCTGACTTCAGGGCTGGTGCTCTATCCACTGCACCACCTAGCTGCCCCTGATTCTATATCATCTTATCATCTTCAAGGAATGATAGTTTTATTTCCTCATTGCCTATTCTAATTCCTTTAATTTCTTTTTCTTTTCTTATTGCTAAAGCCAGTATTTCTAATACAATGTTGAATAATTGTAGTGATAATGGGCATCCTTGTTTCACCTCTGATCTTATTGGGAACGAGCCCAGCCTCTCTCTATTACAAATAATGTCTATTGTAGGTTTTGGATAGCTACTGCTTATTATTTTAAAAAGAGCTCCCCTTATTCCTATGCTCTCTAGTGTTTTTAATAGGGATGGGTACTATATTTTGTCAAAAGCTTTTTCTGCTTCTATTGAGAATATCATATAATTTCTCTTGGTTTTGCTATTAATGTGGTCGACTATGGTAATAGTTTTCCTGATATTGAACCAGTTCTGTATTCCTGCATTCCTACTTGGTCAGTGTATTATCCTGCTGACAAGATACTATAACCTCTTTGCTAATATTTTATTTGAAATTTTTGCATCAATATTCATTAGGGAGATTGGTCTGTAATTTCCTTTCTCTGTTTTGTCTCTTCCTAATTTAGGCATAAGTGCCATATTTGTGTCATAAATAGAATTTGGCAGTACTCCTTCTTTACCTATTTTTCCAAATAGTTTACATAGTACTGGAATTATTTGTTCTTTAAATTTTTGGTAGAATTCACTTGTGAATCCATCTGGCCCTGGAGATTTTTCTTAAAGAGTTCATTAGTGACTTGTTCAATTTTTTTTTTTTCTAAAAATGGAATTATTTAAGTATTTTATTTCTTCTTCTGTTAACTTGGGCAATTTATATTTTTTGTAAATATTCATCTATTTCAGTTAGATTATCAGACTTGCTGCCACAGAATTAGTCAAAATAACTCCTAATTATTGCTTTGATTTCTTTTCCATTTGTGGTAAATTCACCCCTTTCATATTTGATGTTAATGATTTGGGTTTTTTCTTTCCTTTTTTCTGATCAAATTAACCATAGGGTTATCTATTTTGTTAGTTTTTTGTTAAAACCAACTCTTATTTTGTTTATTAGTTCAATAGTTTTCTTATTTTTTATTTTATTAATCTCTCCGTTGAGTTTCAAAATTTCTAATTTTTTTTTAATTGGGGGATTTAGTTTGTTCTTTTTTTTAGCTTTTTTAGTTGCATGCCTAATTCAATGGATCTCCTCTTTCTCTATTTTATTTATGTACTATTTAGAGATATAGAATTTCCTCTAAGAACCGCTTTGGCTGCATCCCATAGGTTTTGGTATGTTGTCTCATTATTGTCATTTTCTTGGATGAAATTATGGATTGTTTCTGTGATTTGTTGTTTGATCCACTGATTCTTTAGAATTAGATTATTTAATTTCCAATTGGTTGTTAGTCTATCTTTCCCTGCCCCCCTTTATTGTACGTAATTTTTAATACATTGTGGTCTAAAAAGGAAGCATTTACATTTCTGTCTTTTTTGCATTTAATTGTGAGGTTTTTATGTCTTAATACAAGATCAATTTTTGTGTAGATGCCATGTATTGCTGAGAAAAAGGTGTATTCCTTTCTGTACTTATTTCCTCCAGAGGTCTATAACATCTAGGCATTTTAGGATCCTATTAACCTCTCTAGTTTCTTGTTTATTTTATGGTTAGATTTGTCTGATTCTAAGAGGGGAAGATTGAGACCTCCCACTAGAATAGTTTTGCTGTCTATTTTTTCATGTAACTAGCTTAAAATCTTCTCTAGGAATTTGCTTGCTCTCCCACTTGATGCATACAAATTTAGTATCATTTAGTATCATTACTACTTCATTATTTATGGTACCCATTATCAAGATGTACTTCCCCACATTAACTGTTTTAATAAAATCTATTTTTACTTTTGTTTTTATCTGAGATCAGAATTGCTACTCCTGTTTTTTTTTTTTTTTTTTTTTTACTTCAGCTGAGGCATAATAAATTCTGTTCTAGCCTTTTACCTTTATTCTATATGTGTCTCTATGTGTCAAATAGGTTTCTTTCCTTTCCCCTTTCATTTTATGGGAGAGCTCATCTCATTCACTTTCACAGTTATGATTACCAGCTCTGTATTTCCCTCCGTCCTATTTTCTCCCCTGTATATACTTTTGTTCTTTCTTTCTACCCTGTCCTTAGTCATGTTTTTTGCCCACTGTCTTAATTCCTATCACCCCTCCCCCTTCTCTTCCTAGTGTTTTTTTACTCATTCTACCTACTACCTTATCTTCTATCAATACTTCCCCCCTTCTCTTACCTTTTCCCCCTAGTGTTTCTGCCCTCCTTTCTATCCTATTCCTTTCTTTTCTTTTCCTCTTTTTCCTCCTACTTCTTTATAGGATTAAACAAATTTCTATACTCAACTAAATGATTAAATTATTCTGTTGTAAAATCAAAACTGATGAGATCAAACTTTAGACAATGCTAATCTCCTATCCTTCTTTCTCTCAATTATAATTGGTCTATTATACCTTTTCATGTGAACTAATTGACTCATTATACCCCCCCTTTCCTTTTTTTCCAGTAAAGACCTTATCCCATTCCTTAATGTCTTTTTTTTTTGATGCCATCACATCAGGGACCATTCACAACCACATCCTCAGTCCATATAATGTCCCCCTCTGTTTACCCTAGTGACAGATACAGTTCTCAAGAGTTACAGATTTGTTTTCCTTTTTAGGGATGTAAACAGTTTAACTTTTAAATATATATATATATATATATGTATATATATATACATATACATATATATATAAATTTCCCCCTGTTTACATTTCTATGGTTCTCTTGAGTCCTGTGTTTGTAAATTAAATTTCCTGCTTGTTCTGGTTTTTTAAATAGGAATGACTAAAAGTTTCTTACTTCATTGAAACTCTATCTCCTCCCCTGAAAGGTAAAGCTGACTGTTGCTGAGTAGTTATTTATTGGTTGTAACCCCAGTTTTTTTGCCTTCTAGAATGTGGTATTCCAGGTCCTCTGATACTTTACTGTAGAAGTTGCCAGATCCTGGGTAATCCTGACTGTTGCTCCTTGATATCTGAATTGTTTTTGTCTGGCAACTTGCAATATTTTATCATTGAGATTATAGTTTTGGAGTTTTACACCAATGTTTCTTGGATGGATTCTTTCAATGAGTATCTCTCCCTCTATTTCTAGAATATTGGGGCAAGTTTTTTTAATGACCTCTTGAAGAATCCTATCTAGGGACTTTTTTTTAGTCATGGTCTTTGGGTTGACCAGTAATTTTTGAATTGTCTCTTCTGGATCTATTTTCCAGGCCAGCTGTTTTGCCAATGAGGTATTTCACATTTTCTTCCATTTTTTCATTCTTTTTAGTTTGTTTGACTGATTCTTGCTGTCTCACAAAGTCATTATTTTCCATTTGCCCTGTTCTAATTTTTAATATGTGATTTTCTTCAATTAAGTTTTTGTATCTCCTTTTATATTTGGTTTATTTTACTGCTTAAGGAGTTGTTTTCTTCAGACAATTTTTTCCAAACTGTTGACTCATATATAACTTTCATTTTTTTTCTCATTTTTTCCTCTACCTCTCTTATTTGTCTTTTGAAGTCTTTCATGAGCATTTCCAAGTCTTTGGGCTTGAGACCAATTTATCTTACTCTTTGAAATTTCTTCTGTGGGCATTCTGTCCTCATCTGAGTTTGTGTTTTGGTCTGCCCTGTCACCATAGTAGCTTTCTATGGTCAAGGTTCTTTTCTGTTTCTTGTTTATATTCTTTCCTTTTCTTCTTTTGATATTTTCTCTTTTTTGATATTTAAGGTGGAGCTCTGCTCCTAGGGTAAATGGCGTAAAACCAAGATATAGGAAAAAAATCAGGAAGCTACTAGAACTCTCCCAGTTTCCCTTTAAAACTACATGAAACCAAACCTTTGAACAGAGTCCCATGGAATGAAACCACTCTCCAGCTCAAGAGAGATTGGAAAAACTTCAGAAAGGTCAGTCCAGGTAAGATAGACTCTGGGAAAGCAGGTGAGAGGATCTTGATCACAGCCTGGTACTTAATAAATGGTGATTGAAGTATATTACATTCATCTGATTACAAGCTTTATGAGGACAAGGACATGCCTTATCTCAACTTGCTGTTTCAGCATAGTACCCGGTATATTGATTCATATTTAGATAAAACTAAATTAAGATTTTCTGTGAAGGGTGGAAATCTCTTCACTGACATATTATGTAAAAAACATTTGAAAAAAATGTATATATATATATACATATATATATATACATAAAAAATCTGTTTTAAAACATTCATTAGGAATTTGACCTATAGAATTTATCATTTAGAGTGATTCAGTCCTTTCAGTGGATTTCTGATTCTTCATGATCTCATTTGGGGTTTTCATGGCAAAGATACTGGTGTGGTTTGCCATTTCTTCTCCAATTCAATTTACAGATGAAGAATTGAAGAAAATAGAGTTAAATTACTTGCCCAGAGTCACACAGAGAGTAAGTATCTTGAGGCCAGATTTGAACTCAGTAAGATTTTTCCTGACTCCAGGCCCAACACTTTATCAACTGCGACATCACACTGCCACATTTAGGGTATACCAGGTTCTAATTTCAGATTCTGGTTCTCCATGCCTCTTTTTTCCCTCAACCTCACTCCCTACATTCTCTCCATACCTTCTCATCCTAGCTCCCCATTATCTGGTAACAGTATTATTTGTTCAGATAAATTTTAAAAATTATGACATATTTGGATATTGAAAGCCAAAAAAGGTATACCCGTTACGTTGTTCTGCTAATTTGAAGATTGTAAAACATATCCTGTTTCAGGCCAAATCAATTACAAATCTATGCATTCTGATGAAAAGTCCTGAAGCAGATTCTATCATTCAATTCCTGCTAATCACCTTCTACCCTACTTTCTTTAAGGATTTTTTTTGGTGGGGAGGGGTTGTAAAAGAGTATTTATTGTTGGTTGAGTTAGTTTTTTTCTTCTATTAGAATAGCGAGGATTTATGGCTCAGATCTTATTTTGCACAAGATTCAGCAGGGCAAAGTCTATTCTTTGGGGGAACTGTAGGAGAGACAATGGAAGGATTATAGTGTCTGGCTAATTATGAATTGCTTGGTATCCAATTCCCCAAACACTCCTCTGGGAGACACTGTGGTTTGAATCCTTCCCAGGATTATCATTATAATCCTATTCTTTTTATTTTTCTTGCCTTCTCAAGGCATCATGTTCCTTGACTTACCTTGCACCTTTGTAGGGCAATAGCTTTCCAGCAAAGCCAGCACACAGCCATCCTATAGTCTTAACTGTTGCATATATGCTCATAATAGCTGATAGATTGTCTCTACTTCTGTAGCCATTTAAGTGCTCAATAAAAAGTCTAGTTTAAAGGCTACTGGGAACCAACTCTCTATGTCCAATTCTTACCTCTAAGCTCATTGAGGGCTGGAACTCTGTTGATCCTCTATATTCTCCACAGTGCCTAGCACAGCACTTTACAAAGACCTAATGAACAAATGAAATCTAAATCCAGCCTCATTTGAAAGAAATTCAACACACCAGGTCAAAAGTCCCTGAAATACTGTGCCTTAAACTGTTTATCTCCCATGACCTTTTCCTACACTCTATCTCAGCTTCTCAGAGGATGACAATACCTTTTATCTGCCCATTACCCTTAAGTGTTGCATTTTCATGTTTAAGATCTCTGAATTTCTTTTACTCAATCATAATTTTTTTCATTCCTCCTATGGCTTATTCTTTTCACATCTACTCTTCATCTTCCCTGTGATCTCCCTCAAAGCTGTTCCAAGTCATTTCTCTTGCTGGCTACATGTTCCTCCTTCCTAAATTTCACCTCCTTGAGGAATCAATTCAATGCTACACTTTTACTCTCAAATCCTTCTTTTTGATTTTTCTTTATGCCAGTAGTGTTTAACACAGAGCCTTGGAACATGCCAAAGTATTGAGTGATTAAATGAAGGAATGAAAAAATAGAAGCATTGAATGCTATTAAGTCTTTCTGTAAATTCTAGATCAATAAGACTGAGGAAAGTAAGGATATGCAATAACTAAGCCCATCCTACTCTCATCTGTATATGCATCCCATTATTTAATTGGTGTTGTTATGGTAACCAATGAGATTTGTGCTTTCCTATTTTGTGGTGCTAAATATGAAAGAGGTTGGATTGGACAGTTTTAAGGTCCCTGTCAGATCTATGTCCTCTATTAATCAGAGATAGCACCAAGTCCTGTCCCTGGAGTTCACATGGAATGCTCAAACTAAGAAACACAAGAAGATGCTAAATATTGCACGAGCAGTCTCATAAGCATTCATTCTTAAATGTGCACTTTGCACTTATAGTCATAAGTAAATATATATAAAGTAAGATATATAATGACCTATGGCTTAAAGAAGTTTTTTGTATGTAGCTCATATTGTTCATGCAATTGAATGTGTTTCTTTTTTTTTTTTCCCTTTCCTTTTCTTTTTTTTAAAATACTAGGATCACTGCCAAAACAAGTAAGTTTTTAGCTCTACCAACCTTGGGAAAGATCCTATTGAATTACAAATGAGACATAATGTTCATCCTTGTATTTTAATGTAATCCTCAGGATTACAAGACATTTGGAACTTGTAAACCAAAAGTTGGTTTCCATTGCATGATAGAATACAAAAATGTGAACCACAGTAACAAAAAAGCACACAATGCACCATGGAATAAAGGTTATAACATTGTTAATAATGTTAATATTCTTATTAAAGACAGGGTTTTAGAGCTGGAAAAGACTTCCATAAAAATTTATATTACATAAGGAATCTGACATAGTGAAATCCAGGTAAATTTTACTAGGATTCAGTATTATCCCTGTGCATTGGCTATATTGGTTTCCTAATAACTTACCTACCATTTTACCATTTATCATTAAAGCAAATCTTTTTTATTTGAGATATGTCGTTTATGTGAATATGAGTATTTTTGAAAGTCATTTCCACAATAGGCTAGAATAAATGCAAATTAATGAATCAGGATCTTGTATACTTTTTATATATAAATATATGTATATTTATATATAATTATATATATATGTATAACTTTAATACTAAAGTTAATACTATTCTGTTTAAATGTACTTAAGACATAAGTATAATATTATTTAATCTAGGGTTATTTGTATCAAATGCAATTTACATGAAATACATACATAAATGTGTGTGTGTGTATGTGTGTGTGTGTATGTGTGTATATTCTTTTCCTGGCAGCTATTAATGACTTTAATGACTTCTAACTTAAAAGGAGTCAATGAGGTGGAACAGTGGATAGAGCACTGAACTTGGAGTCAAGAAGACTTAAGTTCAAATCCGACCTCAAGTACTTACTACTTGTGTAACACTAGGCAACTAAATTGATCCTGTTTGCTTCAGTTCTCTCATCTATAAAATGAGCTAGAGAAAGAAAAAGCAAACCACTTCAGTACTTTATCAAGTGGATTCATGAAGTCAAACACAACTGAAAATAAGTGCCAACAAATTAAAAGACAATTCTGAACAAATCAATGTAAACTAATGAATAATAATAATAATAGTAATAATAGAGACAGGACTGGTGATTTAATTGTTCCTATCGAATTCTCAGTTGATGAAATGCCCCTACCGATAAAGATCAGTTAACACCCTTTCTGCAAATTGTAGTCTTAGAGAATTTCCCAGAACCCTTAAACGCTAAGAGATTTTTGCCTATGGTCTCACAGCCAGCATGTGTTTGAGATGATCCTAGAATACAGGTCAGCTCTTTATCCCCTGTGACCTACTGCCTGTGTTGATAATAATGCTAATGCTAATGATAATAATATAACAATAATTAGCATTTACAAAACATGGTAAAGTTTGCAAAACACTTTACCATAATTTATTTTTTCCACAAAGGCATGGACTTTGTAAAAGACTCTGTGTTGGGCATTGATAAGGATGTAAAAATTTACTTTTTCAATATTATTTACCTACACATGAAACAATGATATGAGCTCAGAAACTATAAATAAATACTAATGCATATTTATGGATAGTTCTGAATGTTTCTAATAATTATTTTTAAAAAATATTTCTGACAAAAATAAAGCAGTCACAATTGTATTTGGGAATGAATAGATTCTGAAACTAGATTTAGAAACTCCTATTGTCTTTTCAAGATCAACTCTTCAGTGATATGTGTTTTCTGAAAATATGATCTCTGAAAACAAAGAGAAAAGTTCAGAATATATTTTTAAGGTCATGGTATTCTCTAGAGATAACTGGTTTAATAACAATGTCATTTTAAAAGTCTTTAGTAAGGCAAAACTCAGCCTCTGAACTCTACTCAACATTTATCTATCTATCTATCTATCTATCTATCTATCTATCTATCTATCTAT
>JAJPUD010001712.1:0-45334 GCA_023553655.1 Myrmecobius fasciatus | reverse complement strand
TATCTATCTATCTATCTATCTATCTATCTATCTATCTATCTATCTATCTTTTATCAATCTATCCATTCACCCATCATTTATCCATCCATCCATCTATCCATCCATCATCTATCATCTATCATTTATCTATCTTTTATCAATCTATCTATCCACCATCTATCTATATCTATCCATCTATTTATCATCTATCATTTATATATCTATACTATCATTTATCTATCTATCTATCATCTTTCAATTATAAAGTTAGAAATGACTGAAAAGAAATCAGATATTTTGGTTTCCTGGGGGCCATCTTTATAATTATAAATAGTCAAATTATAATAATGACATTATTCATGAGACCACTTTAACAAACTAGATGATTGTTTCTATCAGAATAAGAAAGATATAGTTTTTGTCCTTCCACCAATATAAAACAAATGTTAAATGCTTTTTGACTATCTTCTCTTGAGTCTTTTTTCTAATCCTGGACAAGAAATGCTCATCATCTTTAAAGTCAGTGGCAGTCTGAGATTAAGTTAGAAAAATTGGTAACAGGAAGGTGAAAAAGAGGCACTGAAAATCAGAAAATGACACTTATTAAACATCTACTAATAGGCATATGGGAAAGCACTCACTTTACAGCAGATATTTGATCCTCAACTTCATAAACTCCCAGCTTCCGATACACAGCATACAGCAATTTGTCACCTTGAAAAGCTGTTCCCCTGCCATCCACCAAGGCAACAATGATGTCTTCTTTACTTGCGAGGTATGTTATCCAGCTAACCGCAAATAAGGGTTTCACACTCTGAGTGCAAGGACCACCATACCTAAAGAAAAAGGCAAGATTGATTTTTTTTCTATTGATTTTGATATCTATTACTGAAATCTACTTCATATAATGTATATGATACAGTATGCTTTCTTTATAGAAAAAAACCGCAACAATACTAAAGATAATTAAAAGCAAATTAATTATATTACAAATGAAACAATTACAATGAAGACCATACTTTTGCTAAGGGCTCAAAAATGGAAATCTTTTGAGCATACAACTCTGCAAAAAGATTGTAGAAGTTTATGTATGGGGTTAGCATGTCAGGGGAAAAATAAAGTCTTAGAAATATCTTTTGGCTATCTGTTTCTTTGTCAAATAAGCATTTAAAAATAATTTTTTAAGGACACTATGTACAGATCAGCAATAATTTGGCGTATGTATGATTCTGTTATATGTCATCCATTTCTGATCTCTATAACTTAATAATTTCATAAGATTTATATATAAAAAACACCAAGAGGTTGCTAATCCAATTCCTTCATTTTACAGACTTGTGAACTTAACCAGATAAAGCTTCTTGCCTGATGTTCCATAGATAATAATTAACAAGATCAGGATTTGAACCTAGAATTGGAATCCATCTGATTTCAAACCCAGGGCTCTTTGCAATAGAAAACACTGCTTTTCAAACTATACCACTCAAAAGGCCACTATTTTCAATGGATTCTTTTTATAGTAAAAGTAGTGTGATTTACCACATCAGGTTGATAACATTAGGATGGTTCAACAGAGGAAATAGAAGCAAGTCCATTTAAAAATCACAAACACTACCCAATTTATTTTAAATAGATATACTTCATTTGTAGGGGCAATGTGAGGTAATGGATGGAAAAAGGAAAATCTTGGGTTCAAGTCTTGAGTCTAACATGTCCTAGGCAGCTATATATCTGTGGGAAGGTTGTTGTCATTGTTGAGTTGTTCTAGTCATATATGATTCCTCATGACCCTATTTGGGATTTTCTTGGCAAAGATCCTGGAGAAGTTCATTATTTTCTCCTTATTTTACAGATGAAGAAACAGAGAAACAGCATTATGTGACTTCCCCAGGATCAAACAACTAAAAAGTATCTTCCTGATTCCAGGCCTGGCACTCTATCCACTGTGCCACCTAACTGCCCCTTTATCTTTAAATGTTCTAGAAGGCTTTATACAATGATAAATTACAGAAAAAGTGCAGACCTCTATTGATATAGGATTGTTTCCTCATTTAGGAGTCCCCTATAGCTGTAAAATCTCACATCTGCTCCCCATTCCCTAAACTTTATTTGTTCTGATTAGTGGAAAAATCAAGATAAATCTCTGAACACAAACAGCTAACAAAAAAGGGAAACGTTTACTTATTTTCATCAAAGAGAAGCCTTCAATTAAAAGATTTTCAATACTGAACAAAATTAAGTGCTACATACACTTGAATTAGTAGAGGGTATTTCTTTGATCTGTCAAATTGAGGAGGAAGAAGCATCTTGTACCACAAAGCTGAAAAAAAAAAGAAAAAATTCTTTACAAATTACTCAAAACATTTTTATGGGATGAATTATAATATCCAATACTTATATAGTGCTTCATGCTTTGCAAAGTATGACATGTTATCTCATTTTATTCTTAGAACAACTCTGGGAGGTGGATGTCCTTATTATCTTCATTTCATAGAAAAAAAAAACTGAGACAGAGGCCCTGAGTTACATAGCTAATTGAGTATTAAAAAGGGTGATCAAAACTCTTGTCTTCCTGCCTGTAGGTCTAGCACTCACTCTATCCACTGTACCTAGTTCCCTGATATAGTACACTGAATGAATATATCAAATAAGATGAAAATTAAAGAAATTTGTTAAAATAAGCCAATAAAAATAGTAACAAAAACTGGAGCTCTAGAAGAAAGTACTATCAATTTTTAACTTAAATATTCAATTCCATTCCATTTAATTCATTAATGTTGGGAGATAATTAGTAAATCTATAAAGGTTATCAGATAGTAATTCCTTAGAGTGCCCTGTGGATCTCTTCTATTGAAGCTAAAACAATAAAAAAGCAAGCAATGACTATGCAAATAATATAGGTGAGTATGTGCATTAACATTTTTAAAGGTCTTACTAATTCCATCCACTTCAAGTTTCTTAATTTCCTCTTTGGGCATTTGGATATCTTGCAGAGCCGTCTCTACATCTTTATTTTCTTCAAGTATTTTAATTTCTTTGGGAAAAAAATAAAAATGTTAATTATGACTAACTTTATCCATGAAGAAAACAATTCACTTTCTTTGAATTCAGGCCCACTCCTTGGATTTACAGTATGCTAAGAATTGAAAGTGGTTGAGGACTTGCAAGATGACAAGACAATGCTGAAGGAACTCAGATCTCTGCACCTGCCCAACTATTCCAAAATAGACTTTTATTCATTCATTTATGTACTTTATGTACATTTCAGGTAGAAAAGGACCAACTGTACTGCTTCTTGGACTTTTTTTTTTTTTTGGTGGGCTGTGGGAGTACAGATTTCCACCTGTTTGTCTGGCATCCTAAGGACATGAACTGACTGTATTTTCTCCTTCTGTCCACTAAAAAATGTACAGGAAATCAAATCCTGGATGTTAATCTTCAGGGACTTAGAAAAATTCACTCTGTGCTTACCATGAGGTTTAACAGTCAGTCAGTTAATCAACAAGCATTTATTAACTGCATGATATCATACTACTGCTTTTATGGATTTTGTGCTTTACTCAATTTTTGTGTGTAGAAGTCTCAAAAGTTATCCAAGCAGAGATCAGATTTTGACAAGTCTTACCAAACAGGAAAAGCTTCAAGTATAAATTAAGTAGCAGATGTGATTGCCTGTACCCTAAGGACCAACTTATCCAAAGATCCAAGAGGCGCCTTGGCATTAGGGTAGTTACTAGTGGATGAATTTTTCCAGTCATAACTATTCAATAAGCTATTTACTAAGCCCAGAGAGATTTTGTCTGACCCAGTGAGAGCAGTATCTGCTTCAGTGAAATCACAGAAGCTTGAAAATTCTACGTTAAAATATTTAAGTAGAGCTAACTTCTATCTGCAAGATGTTTCTTTAAAGACATCTTTCTTACAAGTTCTTTTTCTTGGCAAAAATTGCTACAGACTTCCTCTCTGTCTTTGATCTTAAAGAATCTAAAAAAGAGGCACGTGTTCCACTAGAGATCATTTATGTTTTACTCTTGATCTTTGAAACAGAATAAATCAATTGACCTATTGAAGGTCTGCAAAGTTGTTGGAATATACACCCGGGCACCCAGCAATAGATGGCCCCTTCTGAACTACAACAACCACTCTCGGCTTTCTAGGGAAGCTGTTTATGCAGAGTTAGCCACATTTCTAAAAGGGGGTCTGGATGACTCATGGAAAATGGCAATTGACACAAGAGAAGAACATCCTGTAGGCTTTTGTTTTTGTGCTGTTTCTTTTTTTGAAATTCCCTTTGAGGATTAGAAACTGGAGGAGTATTTGCAACTAGATCTAAGTTTGCCAGAAGGCTTCCATTATAGCCCTCAGTTTTTGTATATTTCAAACATTCTGATAAAATAGCCCCTTTTTGGCTTAAATATACAATACGTAATCTTACCGCAAATGCGAATATTGTAGGGGTGGTTTGCCCAAAAATCCATTGAGATATTTGAAATAAACTTAAGATTTAGGGGTGGGGGTAGAATTGTGGGTAATTTAAAAATAATTAAACTTCTGGAATTTTAACTTCAGACTTAGTTAAACCAACCAAGAAAATGACATCAGTGTGATTCCAAAAGTTATTATTTGAGAATGGGCTATATAACCTAGAAAGGAGTGTGAATTCACAATTTTAACACACAAGTTATAAATTTTCATTCCCCTCAACATGACTTCTGTACATGGAGTTGCCATTGGCTCAAAAGGCATACTGGGTACAGAAGGCATATGGGATGTTGAAAAGAATGATAATCTCTACAACTTTGGCCTCAAAAACAAACAAGAAAATTATACGCAGACACCTATATTTATGCTCTAACCCACACTGCACATATGTGAAATTTTGAATCACTGGTTAGACTTCAAAATAAGTCCTAAACTCTTTGGTTTATGCAGTACAGCTTAGTAAATGATGCCACAAAAATTATAACTGAGGCATTATGGAATTTTTATAGTTTAAAGTAAATACTTCAAGCCAGCTTTGAAGTTCATTCTTGCATTTAATAAAATGGAAAAGGTAAAGACCACATGGCTTTGTTTCTTTGTTTTACTCTAAAGAAGAACACTGGAGTTCAGTTTCCTTTGCATCTGATAAAAGCCTAATAATAGTCTTGAAAATGAGAATGTTTGTTAAATCCTTCTAAGCCTTTTTCCTTTTTTTGGCATATATTTTTTAATAGGTAAATGCCAGAGAACATGCTCCTTGGGAAACAATAACTTCGATTTCTTTTCAATTAAGAATTATTTAACAGTCACTGTGGTAGGCAATAGGCATATAAAGACAAAGAATAAAATAATCCCTTCTCCCATGGAGTTTGCATTCAAATAAAGAAGACAACAAGTATAAAACAAGTATGTGGTATGCATATTTTACATATGCATATATACTAAATAAAAATAACTAAACACAAATATCCCTACCAGACACCTCTACTTGCTACTGCCTAATTTTGTATTAGATTCAATACAATTTCACTTTTAATTTATGTTTTCTAGTTTGGGTTCCATATAGATGCCAACCAGATGAGGCTTCCTTTGTGGGAAGTGAGAGCATCCATGATAGCTGTGAACAACTTGAAGGGATATCTATAATGGAACTCTTTTATTTGATTGGTACTATGATTAGAGCTTATACTTTGGGACTTGGGACAGTATTTAACACAGTGCCTGGAACATAATAGGCAGTTATAAATATTAACTGACTGGCTGACTAGTTATATTATCTAACTTTGTTATGTTATGCTCTTGGTATTGTGTTTCAGAGTAAATGATTTGGATTATGGCATTTCAAAATTTACATAATAGCTATATAACAAAAAAGATTACTTTGCAGCCTAATGTATCTTGACAAATGAGATTATTTGGTATTTGAATTAGTTTAATTTAAAAAAAAATTTAAGAAACCCAATGCTTTATGCCAGGCACTATGCTAGGAACTAAATTGTACTTGCTGCTGTTATTTCTTGACCTTTTTCTCCTTTTTCCCCTAAAATCTAGCTTTTACCCACTACAACTCTCCTAAAATTATTCCCCCAAAGGTAACTAGTTACCAGGTCATGGGAATCTGATTTTAGAGCTCAGAAGGGAACTTCGAAGCCCTTAAGTCCAATTTTATTTTTCAAATGAGCAAATTGCAGCCCAGAACAATTAAATCATTTGACTAGGGTTACACAAGTGAGTAAGTGTCAGAGATAGGATTTGAATCTAGACCTTCCTGACTTGAAAGAGATTTATTTAATAGCTTTTTTTCGGTCTCCATCTTGACTTCTTTGCAGCATTTGAAACTCCTCCCACCCCTGTCTCTTCTGTTTCATAATTAGCTAGTCCTTTGCTTTAGAAAGAGCCTTACTGTGTTGATTTCTCTTTCTCTTCTCTTTCCTTACCTTAGATGAATGTTCCCCTCATGGAGTCCTGGGACCTCTTCACTTTCTATACTTTCCCCCTTGCTAATGTCATTCAATTATTGTTCCCTCATCTTCAAGTACCACCTCTGGGCAGATGATTCTTGAATCTACATGAGGGTGGGGGAGGAGTCCTTTAATGCAGTTTTAAATTGTGATAATTTAAAACTATACAAAGATTTTTCAGGACACTATATTTCCTGTATTGGTCTCCTTTTTGCATCCCAGAATTCCTGCTGCTATTAGAGCATCTTTCTATAGTTATCTATATGTCCTACCAGCAGCCCAAGCTGTATACATCTAATCCAATATCTTCTTCAAAAACCATATCCTCCACGATACTTTCCCTGATTCTCCAATCAGTAGCATCTTTTCCCCTTAGGCTTTGCATAGGACTTTGTTTGCAATTCTGTTATTTCATTGATCAAATTATCACTGCATATTATAGTTAAACTGTATTTGTGTCTTATCCTTTAACCAGATTGTAACTTAGGAAACCAAGAATTGTATTTTATCTAAAGGTTGATTCTTTACCAAGCCCATAGCACAATACTTGGCATAGAATAGATACTTAATTAAAACAAAACAAAAAATCTTGGATTATAGCATTTTACAATGGGATAGGTCTATTATAGACTCAAAGGAAATAATAGAAGATAATATATAAAATAAAGTACCTTGACCACTGTAGCCATCATATAAGGTGGAAATAGGAATACCAGGGCCTATATGCAGAATCAAAACAAAGATATGATTCATATTTAAAGCATTGCTCAATTTTAAACAAAAATTTGACATTTCAAGATAACTTTGGTTCGTCTCAGGGTTGCATACATCCTTTCATTTTGCAGTTATTTTTTCCCTGTAGAGAGGTAAACATCACCTTTAAAAATACATTTAAGCAGCTCATGAAATCAGAGCTCCCTCAAATAATAAGATTGAGAGAAAAATGACTTTGTGTGCACTTCCCAAGGGTATTTCTGAAGAGTTAAGGTACTGTTACTAAGGTGACCTCAAAAGTAAAAATGTCAAATGGGCTTCTGGGAAGGTGTCATATCATATTGGTTAAGATGAATGGTTTTTAGGTGGTGATTCTAGCATCAAATAAGCTTCACAACAGTGCTTGGAGTGAGTTTTCCTTCTGGATCACTTGTTTCTCTGCCTAGTTGGTTAATTTCTGTGAGTCCAACTCATCATTTTTTTTCTTTAGTGAAAAGGTAAAATTCAAGCAGAAATCTCAACTTTTCCCACTCAAATATATCCATTTTCACACTCCAAACTAGAATATGAGTTTGAAGCTAAGTAAATATTTCCAGAATTGAGTAATTCATTGTTGATATATAAATGTTGAGGTTAGTGATATACCACCTTTGTTTATTGTACAACAAAATATTATGTGAGTAATAAGTTAATTGGATAAATATTTTCAAATGGGCATGGGTTGTTGAATGAATTCCTACTCAGCCTTTAAAGTCCAGTTCAAAAACCACATCCTCCATCCTTTCCCTTTGGACCTTTCAGAGAACTTTGCAAATCTGTATTTCATTGATCAAGTATCACAGCATATAATAGTTAATCTGTATTTGTATCTTATCCTTTAACCTAGTTGAAACTTTTAGGAAACCAGGACAACAATCCATGCCCATCTGAAAATATTTATTCAATTAACCATTACTCGCATGATATTAATATAGATAGCATCTATGAAATACACAGGATTTTCTTGTCAATTAGGTTATAAAGAAGAGGGAGAAAAAACCATGAATTCCTAGAATGTAGGCTATCATTTTCATTCTGTATAATTTCTATGAATTGTGTCAGTTAGCATAATATTGTACTCCAGATTATAAGAAAGGGGTAAGACTTCATAAAAGTTCCTGTAAGTGAGGACTTTTGAGCCACTAGCCCCTTAAGTTCTCCCAGGATCCTTTAGGACCTCAGGGGAAGAGCAGGACATGGTAATAGTTGGCATTTACATAGTAACTTAAAATATCTATACATTATTGTATGTGATCCTCACAACAACCATGTGAGGTAATAGCTATTACCATCTCCAAACAACCTTGTTAAGTAGAGGCTATTTTATCAATGAGGAAACCAAAGCTAAAAGAGAGAGTGAATGATTTATTAGGAAAATATCTGAATCTAAGTTTACTGATGCTCTAGTGAACAATTATAGCAGCTTCTCCTGATAGCCCTCTCACAACTCCTGAAGCAGCTCCCTCTTCAAAATGCTCTAGTGTTAGCATCTAATTATTTTCAGTAAATAAGGCAGTCAATTAGCATTTATTATGTGCCTACTACTATGTTATACTAAGCAGTGGATACAAAGAAAGGAAAAAAAAACATTTTATCAACACTATGATTTTATCCTCAAAACAAACTTTAGATAAAGGTGGATGCTATTATTAGTTACATTTTACAGATGAGGAAACTGAGGCTGAAGGAGGTTAATGACTTAGGTTCACAAAGCTAGTAAGTGTCTAAGCCTAAATTTAAACTTTGATCCTTCTGACTTCTGGTTCAGAGTGCTATCCAACATGCCACTGACCTGTCCTAATACAACAAATAGTGTGATTTGCCAACACACTTGGATCCATCAATGTAGAATTTTTTCAATGATCCTTGTGAATAGGTAAAAGTTACAAGTTCAATGATTCTTAGATCTTCTTCCAGTCCTCCATGGGTTTTTCCTACACAGGCACAGTGAATCACTTTACTGTATTTGCAAAAACACCAGATGAGGTGATGCTTTCCACATGGTTCATTTTTTTTGCCAAATATAAAATTACCATACTGAACAGGAAGCGTGGGTAGTGGTAAGAGCACTAAGCTAGGACCGCTGGGTTCTAGTCCTGGCTTTGTTACTAACTTGTTATGTAGCTTTGTGTTGAAGTTTTCTTAGCTATAAAAAGGTAATTAATAAGATTTGCTTTACCTACCTCACAGGGTTGTCCTAATGATAAGAAATAATAAATACAAAGATGAAGTAATATAAAAATGAGTTATGTATGTATAGATGTATCTAGATGTTCCATTTTCTGATGTTTTTCAAACATGGTGTAAATGGAAAGATAATTATCCTGGGAGTCAGGAGACCAGGATTCCAATCCAATCCAATCTGTCACTAACTAATTGAGTGACTGTGAGCAAGTCAGTTCACTTTTTTTCCCTTTATCTCAGAAATGAGGGAGTGGAACTAGTTGCCATGCTCAACTGTCAACTAAAACTAGTTTTAGTTGGAAACTAAAGCAAACATTATGGTCCCTTGAATAAAGACAAGATTCTCAATCAAGCCTGTGGTTCCATTTTCCAGACCTTTGGGAGAAACTCCCTATTCTACGCTTTGGTTTCCTTATTAAGGGAAGGGGGATAAAAGAGTAAGCATTTATATAGTATTTACTGCATTCCAGTTAGTGTGCCAAGTACTTTACAAATATTATCTCATTTGATTCTCACAACTCAGTGAGGTGCTGTTATTATTCTCATTTTACAGGAATTAGACAAAGAAAACTGAGGCAAAAATTAGATTACTTGCCCAAGGTCATAATCTAATAAGTATCTGAGGCTGAATTTGAATTTAGGTTTTCCTGACTCCAGGCTCAGTACTTTATCCATACTGTACCATTCCTCATGGACTGTGGCAACTTTTAGGTTAGCACAAAGAGAACTACTATAGATCAATTCAAGGATAAGTAATTGGAGGATTAGAGAATCCCCAGCAATCAGTTTGGGAATTCACTAGAAGCTTGTGTCATGTGAATTTCCAATCTGCTTTTCAAACCTTGTAGAATCTAACTTTTTAGAGCATCTCTTTATGGGTTTTGTGACATGTTTCTTTGCTTGTCAACCAGGCTATTAGTAATTTGTGAATAAAGTATTGAGGGCCAGAAAATGCTATATGTCAAGAAATATTTCTATCATGTAGACACATTCTATATCATTGATTTGTTTTATGTTGTCTGATTGAAGGGAATAGTTTGTTGGAAATCCGGACAAGTAATCTCTTACAGATACAGTTAAAATACACATACATACATACATACATACATATATAAGACTAGAAGGTAGATCTCAGAACTTCCATGATAATACTTTTATCTTCCACTTTGGGGCAATCTGGTACTGAAACAATACAAGATGTTCTAGAGCAGGAGAGCTTAATCTATTCCAGGTCATGGTCTTCAGTGACAATCTAGTGAAATCTATCAACCTCTTCTGAGAATAATGATTTTAAATACACAAAATAAAATATAGAAGAAAAGAAAATCAATTATATGAAAATATAGTTATCAAAATATCAAGTTTTAAATTCAGTTAAGAAGTCCTGTCTAGAGGTTTGTGAAGAATTTGGTTAAGTCCTTCCCTGGATAACCCAAATCCAGTAGCCATTCCATCAGGAAATTCTTTTTACACAGGGTCAATCCCCTTGACTTTGCCAGTTACTTTACATACCATAGCACATAAGTGAATAGTACTTAGCGAAGTTGCTGAAACTTGCTGAATAGTATTGGCATCTTTCTTTCCTTAGAACACAAGTGAGGCACTGTTTCGTTGGAGGATAGCTTCCAATGCTAATTCTAGAAGGAAATTAAAATAACATGAAACTAAAGTTTTTCAATTGTTTTTATCCAATTGCATCATGTAAAGCACCTAATTTAAATATCAAGACACCAAACCCACTCCATTTTCTACTGCCAATATGGCTTTTAGTGATTTCTAAACAATAAATTTTTTCTATAACCCGATTTATATCTGGGCCAGTATAAAACTTGATGATCACGGAATTATAGATTTAGGGCTATAAAAGGCTACAATAGGCCATCTTGTATGAATGAACTGAGATCCTGGAAAGTTAAATGTTTTGCCTATGGTCACAAAGAAAAGTATCAGATAAAGGATATAAACCTAAGTATATTAAAATACTTTCATAATTAACATCAGGCTGAGAGAATGTTCAGACACATTTTTGGGGGATGGAAGTGACTCTCTCCATGGTCTTAGATTTCCTGTAATGTTCAGGCTGCTAAACAATCAAAGATTGTGATCTCTCCTCTTCAGATAGTTTAAGAATCAATTAAGGTATTTTCTTGTTTGTTCTGTATTTGTGCATAGAAATTACAGAAAACTAGATGGTAGTAGAATGAAAAGAGTACTAAACAAATGGTAAAATTAGAAAATTATGAGAAAATTCTGCCCTTGCTCTTTTCTTCTGCTTCCCATAACACAAGATAGGGTGTCTTGGCTCATATAATGGCTTATTTGCAATGTATTTTCCCATCTCTTCTCTTCATTCTTCTCCCAAAGTAAGCTCTGTGAAGTGGACAATAATAGCTTATACTCTGGCAAGAAAGGTTTCTGTCCCAGTGGGCTTTGGAGGATAGCAGCAGCAACTTTTTTGAGGCAATGACTCAGGCCTATAATTACTTAGACACCTTCTCAACATGAGAAAAGGAAATCACCACTAACCTCTGGTTTTAGAATAGGCTAGACTCTTGACCTTAGTGGGATGCTGCTGGTGCTCCCGAATATTCTGTCCACTTTTGGGTTTGAGGTTTAGACTGAGTTTTGGCTGCAGTACCTGCCTCCAGGGACCTCACTGACTTCTACTACCTTTCCAGGGTCCTGAACAAAAAAAGAGGCTCTCTGGGTCAGAGACCTGTGCCCTTCCTTCCTGAAAGGGTAGGAGAGATTGTTGGACTGGCCCCTTCAGTCTGCCTGAACCCCTCATAGAGCTACATATTTGATGGCACTAATTCTGGGATCTATTCATTGAAAGTGGGAGCCCTGTTCACCCATGGAGGCAGATCTGAGACCACAGAGCAGCCAACTGTTATCATTCCACATGGGCTGAGACTGAGCTTGAGCCCCTCAGAGTACCTTGAATTTTAGCTTTCCCAATCTGGACACTTTGAAGAAACATCTAGATGTGATTGATTAGATAAGGAACAAATATAGAAATACTTCTTCTCAACCAATTATAAATCTGTATCAGTAAATCAGCATACCCAATGTGGGCCCTTTAATTTTGTAATACATTTTGAAATCAAATTTATATGGAGAAAGGGGTCCTGCAAAAATTATTTACTGCTCTTCCCCACCTCCCTCCTTACTTACAACATATACACAACCCTAGCTGCAGTCTGTGGACCCTTTAAGCATGTACTGACTGCTGTAGGCCTAAGAGAAAGGACTGGATAAATAATTAGGCAAGAGCCACAATTCATTATTTTGTATGTTTACATATGCAATTATTGTTTCTTCCATTAGAAACAAAAACTATTAAAAAACATGAATACTTTTGTCTCTTCATCACTAATGCTTACTTAGCACAGTGCTTGGCACATTTTGGCACTCAATATGTTTGTTGGTTGAAAATTATTTGTGTTTGAAAATGTACCATTTTGAGTTGAATTATTTTTATTGTTTTTTCTCCATATAATGATATGGCACCACCCAACTCTTCTGCTTGTTTATTTTTTCTTATTATTTATCTATACATTTTTTTTATCATATTCTTTAAACTATTGTTTATTGTTCTGGTTTTCTGGTATAGATTTACTTAAACATTTATGAATGTAAGTAATAAAAAAAATCAAGCAAATTTTACCTGTAAATATTCCTCCTCCCAGGGTAGTTTTCAAATTCATTACTAGAATAGAACCTGTAAATATAGTGATAACATAGTCTAAGTTAATTTTTATCTAGTTTTCTATTAACCAAACTTTTTAAAACTTTGTCCCTATATGGTATAATTGGATGATTATATTGAAATCATAATGCTACTACTGATTCTAAAGTACTTCTTGAGCTATCAACTTGCTGATTCTAAAGTGCTTGTTGAGCTGGGTGGAACAGGATTAGGCCTGGAGTCAGGATCATCTGATTTCAAATCCAGTCTCAGATACTTACTAGCTATATGAGCCTGGATAAATCACTTGAATTTTGCCTCCATTTTCTCATCTGTAAAACGGGGTTTCTATGAGTATCAAATGAGATATTTATAAGTACCTAGCACAGTGCTTGGTAGATAGTAGCCACTATATAAATATTAGCTACTATTATTGTCACTATTCTTATTATATACTTTAGGCAACATCTTTGGTTAACACTTATTTGAATATTTAGCTTCAAATAAATTTGCTTTAAATGTTTTAGTATTTTATGTTTATGAAATAATCAGTGTCCCAAAAGGCTCTTGGGACACCCTATCTAATAAAGTACTCAATTTCAGGGGACAGATAATAAGCAATATAGGAGTTTAAAGAAGACAGAGCCCTATGTGGGTTGGAATCTTAGAGAAAGACTTGATGGAGAAGGTGACGCTTGAGTTTGGACTTGAACAATTGATAGGATTTGTACATATTAGGGGAAAAAATCAAGAATATTTCAGATACAGGAAACAACCTGAGTAAAGGCACAGGGCATGGCATATATAAGCAGTGAGAAGACTGTTTGGACTGGAGTAGAGGATAATTTATAAATAAATAATATGAGATATATGAGTTGATAAGATAGGACCAGTTTGTGGAGGACCCTGAATGCCAAACTTAGGAATATGGACTTGAAAAAGATAGACAACAAAAAGATATTATATTTTTATTATATTATATTATAAAGAAATAGAATTATTATATTATTTATTATATTATATTTTGATAAAGGGATCATGAAAACCATACCTTATAATGCTTGATAATATATAGAAAAGATCACAGAAGAAAACCAGTTAGAAAACTGTTGTAATCATCTACTTGAGAAATAATAAGGGCCTAAATGAAATAGGTGTCTGTGAAAATTGAATGAATATTCCAAAGAACAACCCATTCTCATAATAGTTAAGAAAAACTCTTTCCATGGACCCTTGATATAGAGGGGAAAGATGGAGTCAGAAGGTGATCATGTAGAAAATAGTATCAGTTTTAGGGGATTATCATACAAATGTATTTTTCTGTATGGATTTACAGTAATTTGGTTCTCTTGCCATCACCATTAATTATAATTCCTAATTAGGCCAGATTATAAAGAATCAAAAAAGAAATTCTATCTATCAAAAATTCCTTCTGAAAGAGAATATTCCTTGAGCATTTATTTTAAAAATTCCCTTTTTGAGAGGCAGGTTGGCAAAATGGAGAAAGGACCAGCCTTGGTGCCAAGAAAAAACACTAAGTGAATTGTGTGTGCTTGAGTTAAGGCACGTAGATTCATAATGCCCTATGTAATTCTCTAAGACTATAAATCACTGATGAGTTATTGATCTGCATTGATGAAATGTTTCTAAACCAAGAGGTAAGAATGAACATAATATTAAAATCAGATATCAAGTCCCAAAATAAAACAAAATAGTAACAGCTAGCATTCATTTTCACATTACTTTAAGATTTGCAAAGTTCTTTACAAATATTATCTTATTTTATTCTTATAACAACCCTGGAAGGTAGGGGTGATTACTAACTATGTTTTATAGATGAAGAAACCGAGGCAGGCAGAGACTAAATGATTTACCCACGATCACATTGCTAGTGAGTGTTTAAAAAAAGCTCTTTAAAAAAAGCTATATGGCTTTAAGGAGAAAGATATGATCAATGTGTGAAATCATGGCAAGTATTTAATAAATGCATGTTGATTGATTGAAGTTATAGGGAGTCAGATTTTGATTTGGGAAGGAAGAATTTCCAGATAATTAATCCTGTCTAAAAATAGAATGAGATGCCACTTGAAATAATAAGTTCCCTGTTACTAGAAGTGTTCAAGTGGAGATTACACGATCAGATGTCCGAAAGGATTCATATATTAAGTGGAGGAGCTTGTCTCAGTGACCTCTTAGGTTCTTCCAGCTCTGAGATATTTAAGACTCCATGGCAGCTGCCCTTAGAATGCTAAACTATGACAAGGAACCAATCAATCTCGAAGGGTATAGACTAAAAGAAACCAGGCGGTAGCATTTTTAGCTCAGTCTTAACACCAAGAAAAACACAAGCAGCACATCGTGCTATACAGAATACTCACAGTGAATCCTGAGTTACTTTGAATATGTTTATGGCCTCCCATTTGCCACTTGTAATTTGTATCGCATTTTCCTATAAAAAGACAAACATTATGTTCTGTAAATCTCAGTGTTATTTGAGCAGCTTCAAATGAATGCTCTTTGAGAAGCTAGTTCTTGGAAGGAACGTACCACAGTGTCATTGATGTAGTGAATGTGTTTGTAACCGTCCTTATCACTAAATATTTTGTAGTATGAAATGCTGTCATAAGCAAAAACAGGTGCTGAGACAAAGAACTGAAAGATACGAACAGAGATTGTGGTTAAATCAGAAAAAGCTGGGAATAAATATCATTTCATTAATGGGCATTTAAGTTTACAACCATTAGAATCCATTGCCTTCCCTGGTTACCCATGGTATATATATCAGAGATCCTTCACATAAAAGAGAATTTTTTTGCAAGAGTTTTTCAGCTGTCAGCCACACATGACAGCTAACTTGCTCTTATTTGCTAGTTATTAAACTGTGTTTGTAACACTTTAATTATTTTACTTTACATTCCCTTTATTTTGGTACTTTGAAATGTGAATTTAAAATTCAAATACATTTACCTAACAAATATGATACTTGATCTTCATTAAGGGCTTACAGATCATTTAGTTTGCTGGTCATAAGCCTATGTCAATACATCATGAAAACATTTTTGAAACATTAAAACAATCCTAGATATGGTAGTCTCTACGTTTGCAGATATTAAGCCTGGTAGATTATTTAAATTCAAGAGTTCTGAACTATAATAGGGCTAAAATCAACAGACCTTCTGCAGTAAATCCAGAACCAATATAGTGAGCCCCTAGAAGAGGAGAGCTACCAGACTGCCAAAGGAGGAGAGGACCAGCCAGCCCAGAAAAACAGAGAAGGTTAAAAATTTCTCTATTGAGGGGCAGCGAGGTGGCGCAGTGGTTAGAGCACCAGCCCTGAAGTCAGGAAGACCTGAGTTCAAATCTGGTCTCAGACACTTCCTAGCTCTGTGACCCTGGGCAAGTCACTTAACCCCAATTGCCTCAGCAAATAGCAAAAAAGAAAAAAAAATTCTCTGTTGGGATTAGGCCCATGAATGGTGGTTGTAGTTCCAGCCTGGGTGAGAGAGACCCAGTCTCAAACAAAGCAAAATAAACAAAAACTATAAAAATACTGAAGACAACAGATTTTGTTCTCACAGAGCCATCAGGAAGCCTGGTATTTTCCATTCTATTCTGTCTAGAACAGCTCTTACTCTATCTTATGACTACTGGGATTTTTCTATCCCATAACCCACCCCTTCAGGACATAGGAATTCTTAAAGGTTGCTGAAAATTACTGGATGGGAGAGATTAGATATTTTTTGCAATAGAGATATCACATTTCCCAGCAATTTTTGGTTGCTGGTTACATCTTCATTGGAAGTTACACAATAGACTCCTTGATCTTCCAGTAATGGGGGACATGAATAACCTAGAAAACTTAGCAAATCTTTAACATCTATGAGTTGTTTTCTCATCTGTAAAATGTAATATAAACTATAAAATGGGGTATTCATATTAGTTGATCTCTAAGATCCATTTTAAAGCCAAAATTTTTGTTATAATTCTTAAAGTAAATAAACTCAGATCCCTTTTTATTTATAATATGAAATGGTATGAAATATACAAACATATATAAAACACATATACACATACATATATACATACACATAAAAAGATTCAGCCTTATTCTCTAATAAGCAGAAATGATTTTTAAAATTGTATTTAAGTTAATTTTTTAAAAACCTTCTCTGGTTAGCTTTTTTTTTTTTGCTTTTGCTGAGGCAATTGGGGTTAAGTGACTTGCCCAGGGTCACAGAGCTAGGAAGTGTCTGAGACCAGATTTGAACTCAGGTCTTCCTGACTTCAGGGCTGGTGCTCTAACCACTGCGCCACCTAGCTGCCCCTCTCTGGTTAGCTTTTAAAGAAAGTGCCTCCAAGAAGCAAAATGGTCCATAGGTAATATGGACCTACCTACTAAATCCACAGCTTCAAGACTAAAAGCAATAAATCTGCCACTTGCTACCTGTGCAGTAGTAACTGGGTTGGGAGGAAGGAGCAAGGAGAGGAGGGAAATTTAGATGGCTCCATAGTGCACAGAGTGCTATACCTGGAGTGAGGAAGACCTGATTTCAAATCTTGCCTTAGACATTTACAAACTATGTGACCTGTAGCAAGTCACTTAACCTCTGTCTGCCTTAGTCTTTTCAACTGTAAAAGGGAAGTAATAAAACCTATTTCATATAATTGTTTTAAGGATAAAATGAAATAGTATTGTAAAATACTTACTATGGTACTTAACACATAGTAGGCATTTATTAATGCTCATTTTCTTTCTTCCTATCTGGCCTTGGACAAATTACTCAAGCTTTCTTAATGTCAACTATACAAATCTAGAAAGTACTAGAGTTGGAGGAGGCTCTGAGGTCTTTTCCATCTCTAAATCTATGATTTTATGATGTACAGATTACCTGTTCCTTTCACTGACTCTAGAAATGTTTGTTATTGCAGTTTTGTGGCTATCATTTCACAATTGAGGTCTTCTGATATGGTCAGTCTTCATTTGCAATAGACAATGAGCCAAATCATGGAAATTCCTTAGTTATAACTTCATTATAATCAGTATTTTTTTTTTTTTTTTGCTGTGGCAATTGGGGTTAAGTGACTTGCCCAGGGTCACAAAAACCAGTATCTTTTAACAGAGATTTTTCAGTCTCAAAAAAGAGCTCTTTTCAAACTGGTTCCATAATCAAAATCAAGACAAATTGTCTACTACTAAATTCTTTTAAAAGTCAATTGCTACTTTTTTTTGTTTTTTTTTTGTTTTTACATTACCTTCATTTACAAATATAATTCTTCCCCTTCACTCCCAAAGAGCTATCTCTTGTAACAAAGAATAAAAAAAAAGAAAGAGAAAAAAAAAGCATTTACTTGAATATTAAATGGTCTCAAAATATTTCTGGACATTTGGTGGTAAAGATGAGCAAAAAGTTTTTTGTAGTCTTTTCAATGAGTTATTTTTCTGAGGAAGTGAAAAAAGTAATTATAACTTCATAATACTGTTAAATAAAAAATGATGTAGAGCTCAATGCCAAAAATTAAGAATCAGGAAAACAGGAAGAGCATTTGTGTTAAACAAAGATTGTGTTATCTTCTTTACTCTTTCCAATGCACACATCTAAGTAAACAATACTTTAGCCAAGCAGGTAACTGAGGTGCAGTAAAGAGAGTGTGAAATATTTCTGAGTTCACATTTGGAGAGCATGAGCCCATAATGCTTTTTGCATTACAGGTGACTACCCAGTGAGTCACACCTGTGCCCTAGATAAGCATCCAGATCAAGATCTTACCCAAAGCAAACCATGACACAGCCACTTCAATGGAGTCATTTGTCAGGGTTAAATTTCTTGATAATTTGTGCATCTGGATGGAAAAGTTTATGAGCCTTTATTTATGACTTGCTTGCTAAGCAGAAGTGTTTACACATGGCATGGTTCAAGATTACAGTTGATAAAAGTGAAGGAAAGAAACAAGAGAGAGAAAAATTCTAGTTTTTTCCAACCTAATTAATGGCTAATCTTAGTCTACATCCAGTCAAAATGAGGCTGGAATCATCCAGGAAAAATATCCACTTTGCTTAAACCCAGAGGTTTTGTTGGAAGTAAAAAGCCAAATAGTATTTTGCTTAAATTATCTAAAGTATTTTGTGGATCTAAACATTATGCTTCAAATCCTTTTTGGTTGCTATTTTTCAATCATTTCAGTCTTGTCCAACTCTTCATGACCTCATTTGGGGTTTTCTTGGCTCATTTTACAGATGAGGAAACTGAGACAAATAGGGTGAAGTAACTTGCTCAAGTAGTAAAAGTCTGAGCCTGGATTTGAATTTTGTTCTTCCTGTCTCAATATATATATATATATATATATATATATATATGCATATATATATAGATAGATAGATAGATAGATAGATAGATAGATAGATAGCTCAATGCTATAGTGACTTCACCAGCTAGTTGTCTCTTCTCCAAATTCAAGGGCTAACATTCTAGATAATTTGACTGATCTCCCCCTCTTTTCAGAGTGCTGCCCTATAACAATAAAACAACCTACAAAAAAGTTGGGAAAAAATAACAGTCTATGTTTTTGTTGTTTGTTTTTACTCTAGTGCAAGGCCAAGAAAGTAGCTGGTTTGATACTTTTGTTCTGAATTATTTGGTATCATATTAACCCCCAAATAGATTAGAGTTGCATGGCAGAGTGGAATCAGGAAGACCTAAGTTAATATCTAGCCTTAAACACTTATTATAGCTATGTGACCTGGGCATATCTCCTAACTTCTATTTTTCTCAGTTTCCTTATCTGTAAAATACAATACCATCTATCTCCTAGGGTTACTGTGAGGATAAAATTAGATAATATTTTAAAAGTGCTTTATAAAAAGAGCTACATAGGTGCTAGCTATAATCATCATTAATGGAAAGAGCCATTGAACCAACAAGCAAGATATCTGGTTTCAAGTCTTGACTCTATGATAGCTATCTGACCATATACCAGTAATTTAATATTTCTGAGTTACTTTATCATCTGTCCAATGTAATAAAACTTATAAAATGAAAGCTTTAAATTCAATCACCTCTAAAATCTATTCTAATGCTAAAATTTTATGCTCCGTCCTAAAGACACATCAACTAAGATAATTTTAAAATGTATAATAGTAAATAGTATGTTGCTGTGAAATATAGTATATGTTTATACACCTATACATACACACAAATGTATACACGCACAGTATAATGGCAGGGAAGCATATATTGAATTTGGAATCAGAAACTTTGTTCTGATTCTCTAGTCAAGTCCTTTCTGGAATTCATTTCTCTTTTACAAAATTCATTCATAAAGGATTTTCTAGATCTAAATCTATGATCTTCTGCATTTATTAGCAATAAATATAAGAGCTTCTGAAATCCAAAATCATGTCCCCAGTTCATAACTGGTCAAAGGATATGAATAAGCAGTTTTCAGAAAAAAAATCAGTTATCTATAGTCATATGGAAAAACCTCATTCTAAATCACTATAGTTGAGGGAAATGCAAATTAAAAGAACCTTTTGGCACTATCTTATACTTCTCAGATTATCTAATATGACAGACAAGGAAAATGACAAATATTGAAGGAGATGTAGGAAAATTGGGATACATGCATTGTTGGTGGTGTTCTGAACTGATCCAAACATGCTGGAGAATAATTTGGCGCTAGACCTAATGGGCTATATAAAACTGTGAATCCCAAAGAAATTTTTTTTAAAAAGGACCTATTTGTACAAAAATACTTATAGAATCTCTTTCTGTCATGGCAAAAATTGGAAATTGAGAGGATGCCCATCAATTGGGGAATGGAACAAGTTAGGGTAGAGGATTATAATGGAATACCATTGTGCTACAGGAACTGAAGATCAAGATGATTTCAGAAAAAAAAAAAACATGCAAAGAACTGAGGCAGATTTAAAAATCTGGGAAGTCATATGAATTTCTAATAAGAGAAGTAAGCAGAACCAAGAGAACAATATACAAAGCAACAACAATATCATATAGATAATAAACTATGGAAACCATTACAACTCTGAAGGACTCATAATGAAAAGTACTGTCTACCTCCAGATAGATGATTGATGAATTCTGATTGTATATTTAACCATATTTCCCCCTTTCTTTAATAATTTCATATATATAATATATTTCTTGCCTTTTAAATGGGTGAGGAAAAGAGGAATGAGGGAGAGGATTTGAATCAAAAATAAAAATGTTTTAGAATTGTTGATCTACCATTTAAATATATATACATATATATATATATATACATATATATATTTCAAATTTGCTTAAATGAAGATGACTACTTTCTTTCCTTTGGATTGTGGACAAGGTCAAATGTGAGATAATGACATATAGCATATATATGTAAAAATGCAACTTCTTTTTAAACAAATATAGAAGGATTTGTACTTTAAAAGATTCAACTCTCCTTCAAAGTAGTCTTCTTGGGAATTTATATCCTTATTACAATAATGTTACTATTTTTCAAGATTTTTTTTAATGTAACAGGAATTTGGCACATGCCTAAACCATCTAAAATGAAAGTACCCAATAGGAAACATCAAGGACTTGCTTTTATGAAATGGGAGACCAGGCACTTGTGGACACTCTAACTATGACCTTCACTCCTAAAACCATTAACTATTACTTCTCAATCAGGTAGATTTAATGGTAGCTCAACTTAAAGCTTTTTTTTTTTAGTTTTCAGAACATAATGTGGTATTGGGAGGCAAAACACTACATTATCTGGTTTTATTACTGAGCTACAATGTTCAGCAGATTTGACTAAGAATGACTTTTAGTTGTTTCCAAGAATTAAATCCATATTTAAGTAACGAAATTTGTAATTAATGAAGATATTAAAAAATTAAGTGCAACCATCTATCTAGCCCTTTATATATTTTATCTCATTTCCCTTTCTGATATGCATAAAAGGCATGACTATCTCTATTTCATAGTAGAAGAAACTGACATTCAGATAAAGTAGTTTACCTTAGGAATTTAAAACCCAAGTCTTTCTTAATTTCAAATCCAACCCTCTTTCTATTAATCCCATGACCTCCTAATGAATATGCTCTGAAATCTGATGGCAAATCATTTCTTCAACCATTCAACAAAATTTACTATGTCCAAGACACTACAACACTATGTGTGGGATTGTCTAGATACAAATAAACACAAGAAATACTCTCAAAAAGGGATTCCAAAACATTTTGAGCAATGGACATACTTGCAATAAGAGTATATAGCTTATTAAGCTTTGGAGGAGACATTCCTCCAAAACTCTTCTAGTCTGACCTGTTGTTTAAATAGCTCACCCCATTAACCATAAAATGAGAGGATTGACTATATCATTTTAAGGATTCTTCCATCTCTAAATCCTATAACCTCATGATTTTATTCCATACATGTGATTTATATGTTTTAATTACAAAAAAAATAAAATGAAGTTTTCAAATGTATAGTAAACCAACAATCAGTACAATCTCTTTCTTTTTCTATTCTTTACATGGCAAATTTTTAAAATGGGAATGTGTAAGACAAAGAGCTCCACTTTTTGTTGTCTTTAATAAAGAACCACTCTCGTATTCTGAGCATCTGACAGGATTACTTAAGCATATTTTCTATATCTGCCTACTTTAGGAAGCCAATTTGAAAGTGACTAAGAATATAAGACTCTTTAAGAACACCATTCTTTTACTGAATTCTTCCTATTCAAGGTGACAAGTTTAAGAGTTTTCTGTATGCAAAGCATTGTGCAAGGCACTAGGAATTAAAAAACAAAAGCTTTAGGATCAAAAGAACATAGACCTAGAGTTGGTAGATCTCAAAGTCCAGTTAGTCCATCTATCTCATTTTACAGATGAGGAAACTGAGGCCCAAGGAGGTTAACTGGCTTGTGTAAATTCACAGTTAGAAAACTTCAGAGGTAGAATTTAAACCTAGCTCTTCTGACTAAAGCCAGGAGTATATGTTATAATGTGTCAAAGTATGAATTGAGACAAAGCATTTCCTTTTTCTGAATAACTTTCCTATAGGTTCATTTGGAACATATTGCAAATCTATTAAATGGAATATATTATATGTGTTTATATATATATATATACATATGTATAAATTGAATAAATTTTTATGAAAGTGCTCTTTTGTGATGGATAAAGGATGGGAAAACTGAATCTAAAGGTATAAATAAATGATACATTAATTTTGGCAGATCTTCATTTATAATTTAACTGTCACTTTGCCTGTTGTAAGTTTCCATTTGTATGAAGCATTTCAGCCTTTGAATGATTTTTAGATCTTTATTATCCATATATTCTAAGTTAATGGGTTAAGGGTGCTGAGAGTTTCCTTTATACAGCCTAATGTGTCCACATAGTAGAGGAGCCTTCCAATCCAGCTATTAACTCGGTTAGAAGCCCATTTCTGTGAGAACAAGTAACATCTTTATCTGACTTTTCAGGTAAATTCAAACCTATCTTGTAATGTTTATCAAATAGACAACTTCCAATAGGATACAATGGAGATAATCCTTACATAATTATCCCCCACACCTTTACCCCCAGTCTACTTGGATCAACTAATTTTAGAATATTAGAATACTTACCTTCCTTTTGGGCTTCATTAAAAAAATCCCAAACAACATTTTCAGTCCAGGTTGCATGGAATTTAATACAGAAAGGGCTATTTTTAAAAGAAATTTCTTGAGAAGAACTCTTCTCTATAAATCACTTGTCCAATCACATTCCTATAAAAATCCTATTTGTTTTTTTATACCTTATTAATCAGTCAAAACTATTTTAATATATCTCAAATGTCTGATGGATACTAAGGATTTTACAATGTTTCAGTTATGTTAATTTTTCTCTTTTAAAATATTTTTAGGTAGCTTTTGGAAGAAGAGTTTAGAAATGCATGTCCATGTGAAGAAATTAAGCTTAGGGAATGCAGCATCTTTCTTACTTCCAATATAGCTCTAAATATGTAGACACTAAAATCTCATTCTGAAAATGCACTTTTCAAATTTTGAAATTATCTGGCACAAAACTACTTAAGGAATTATTTCCTTTTGTGCTTTTTACCTTCAAATGTGTCTATGAAAACAAGTAGTGCCAGTTTGGATACATTTCAAAAATTCCTTTGATAGTTGTGTATCTGTCAAATTTCATGAAAATATTAATGTAAAGAGCAAAACCATACTCCACCAGCCCATCCAGTTCTGCTTTCTTCAATGTGCTGCCGGCTCTGCATAACAAAATAAGACATTAAGGATTCCATTATGAAAGTGATCACTAGTTTTAACATCTTAAAAACAGAAATTAAGTCAGATTTATTGATTATGCTCAAGGCATTGTACTAGAAAATTAACCTCCAATAAGAATTTGAGTATGATCTAGATGATTATTTTTAAAAATCACTTGAAGCACAGGTATATTTGAAATGTTGGCTCTTACTATAGATATTTTGTTACCTTTTTCTTTATAACTGCCAATGTAGTGACATCTTTTCTTCTGGAGGGCAAGGACTCATGCCCATTCCAACATCCCATGAAAATCTAATGCAATTTAAGGACTTAATATAATAGTTAAATAATAGCTGGAGAATAATCCTGTCTCACAGTAGGGAACAAGCTAGATTGTTTCCTTCCTTAGTCTCTGTACTCTGAGTAAGGAAACAGTTTGCAAATCATCCAATTTTATACATAATCATAAGATGGAAAATGTTCAGGCTAATTTTTTTTTTAAAATATAGCAGTGATAAGGTCATCTTTAAAGCATATTTGTACATAGTAAGATTGCCATTTCAGTGAGATTACTTACATCAAATTGATCATTTTAAACGTTTTTTGCTATATGAGTGTGATCTCAGTCTGACTTCCAGGATGGAGAACAATTAAAACTTTTAGTATTAGCAATATTGCTAGTTTTGTGATCTGGGTTATCTTGGTATCTTGCTTTTCTGTCTTGGTTCAGATAGCTCCATGGAATTTTATTGTTATTGGTCATTTAATCCTTAAATTCTTTTATTGGTCTGATATTCTTCTTAGCCAAATAAACCTGTTGGATTACTAAAGATTCTTGTGTTCTCAGATCTCTCCAGAGTTGATCACAGAAAATTTACATTTGGAAGATGAATCATTTCAGAATATGAACATTAGTAGGTATTACATAAACATGGGATCTTTAGTAAATTTCATATTTATTTCATGGATATAAAATTAAAATGAACCTTTCAAAATGTTCTTTCCTTATAAAATAAAAGTTTTAAATGTCTTTGAAAAATATATTTTTTTAAGTTGCTACACATTTTCATAATTTAATAAATGCTTTTTTGAGAAAGTCTTTCCTATTTTAATGCTTTAAATAAGTGTTATACCTAAATGACCACAAACATCTATATACAAACTCCAAAATGCATTCAATATTTGCAAATGTCTATATGTTTAATATATGCTAAGCTCCATAAAGTAAATCAGAGTATTTCTGCTAAAGCATAATAGGAGAGATGAATGTTTTCAAAATACTTAGGACTACCAAGAAATTATGCCCTTTCCCTGTCTATGATATTATGTGGAAACAAAGATATATTTCAATTTTGTGGTGGTTGTTCATCCTTTCTTCTTTAAGAGGACAGTGACAAAGTAGAGAGTGAGATCAGAAGGGAAAACAATTGTCATTTACACTCATTTGAAGACATCAGAACTTAAATGTAAATAAATGTTGTTGACCATTCAATGAAAAAGGGATTTGTTTTTAAAGGTATAGTCAAATAACTCTCTTTGAAATACAATAGGCTTTTTAAATGTCTGACTTTTCAGAGCTATATTTCAAGAAATCAAAAATGAAAAATACATAGGGCAAAAAGTAAATTGTCTTAGCTTTCTAAAAAATGAATAAGGAGAAGGAAAAAGAAGAAATAGCAGCATCCTCTAATTTCTGCTCAAATTGGCTCAAATTGGGTACTTGGGGCAGCTACTACTGCTCTCAGATAATACAATAAAGACAAGTAATACAAAAGTTCTCCTAAGAATCTGGTTCACTCCTTCCCATAAATATCCACAGCATCCATGGGAGTAGCAAACTTAAATTTAGGCCATGACAATGATGAGACTCATGGGTAAGAAATGTATGTATCTCACTTAATATTGAACTAAAAATAACTTCCAGAAAATTAAAAAAAAATCTAAATACCTTGCAAAGTAATTATTTTAAAAATCCTTTTTAAATGAGTATTTTGACTTTTAGAGGACCTAAAATATTTTTTGCATAGAATTCTATTAACTTTTTCCTTGTAAAACATGTCCAGTTTTCTAGATGGAATTAAATGGTTTACTTTGATTTAAATGTTGTTTCCCCCCCTCACTTCATAAAAGTTTATTCCACTTGGCTTAATGAAATATTTCTTCCTAATAAAAGATTCCATCAACTATAAACATCTTTCTTCCAGGGTTTTTTTTTTTTTAAATATCCTTGCCATTCTTTTTTTTTTCTTCCTCTTCTCTCTTGAATCAAACTTGTAAACTACTTCATGTCAACACCTCCTCAATCTTCCTTTTCATTGTCATGTATTTGTCAAGCTCCTTTGCATCATTCTTTCTTATTTCACTCTAATTTCTTTTCTTGTCTTGTATTTTTCTATCCTCATTCTATAAGATTTCATTTCTGACCTAATTCAGTTTCAGATTCCTAACTATCTGAGTACATTTAATCTTGTTATCCATTATCTTTCTAAATTCCATTTTTATATGTATTCCATTTTTAGCTTAGTGGGTAGCAGCTAGAATAAGTATAGCTATGAACTTGTGTTATATATTATTTCAGAAAATGGTGAATTTGTCATGTGAGATTTTTTTTGTAGAGTATCAAGTAATCATAGCAGTAAAACTAATCTTATAATAAACATTAACTACAGAAATCTCTGGGTCTGCATATTCATTTTAAGAAAATACAGCAATGGTTTTGATATACTATACCTTTGGACACTCCCAGTTTTGTGTGTTTTCTCTGAAGTCACATATAGACAGAACTGTAACATTTTGGACTCGTTTTAACCATTGCAAACATACTCGTTCATCTGTTACCCAGGTGATCCAACTAAAATAATAGTCACTGTGAATAAAGCAAAATAAACAGTTATCATCAGTTAGTCCAGATTGAGAAATTAGTTATAAACAGAGAAGAACATAAATAACTCTTGTGGGTATAGCCATTTTGAAATGATGGCATTTATTAGATATGACAAGTTCAAAGGATCAACTTAGAAACAAAAGGAATCTTAGAAGCAGTGTGGGAGAATGGAAAGAGAGATAGTTCTATCTGAGGACTGGGTTCAAATTCTTATTTGGCAACAACTCTGATGTAAATTTGGGAAAGTGAACTATCCTATAAAGTCCTATATTTCAACTCACTTGTAAAAGGAGAGGATTAGATCATGTGATCTCTAGTTTCCTTTTCAGTTTTAAATCTGTTACAATTCAACTTCCTCATTTTGCATATGAATGAAGAAAGGGCCAAAGAAAGCTAAATAATTTGTTCACAGTCACACAGGGACTAAATGACAAAGCTGGGAAAATTAATGTCCATAGGAAACTTTTGTCATATACTGTGCTCTCTGCAATAATGACAAAAACAGCTATAATAGTTAACATGCACACTGAACTTGAAGGTTTGCAAACATATCGTTTCATTTAGTCTTCACATCAATTCTGTGAGAAAGATGCTTTAATTATCCCCATTTTACAGATGAAGAAACTGAGTCTGAGAGTAGTTTTAAGTGAGTCAGGGATACAGAGCTAGTTAAGTAGAGGAGCTTTCGGACTTAGGTCTTCCTCAGTACAAGTCCAAAGAAAGTATCAAACTAGGGCAACAAAATTCCCCAGTGAGGCCCAACCAGATTAAAATATAATTGTGAAATGTTTAACTAAATAAAAATATACTGCAACATTGATAATATTAATTTGTGGATTTCTGAATCAATATGCTACCCGAGGGATCCAGGTCCCTTTCTATTAGAAATTGATACCACTATGTTGCACCAACTAGTGATCTTCAAGGAACTGTTTTTTGGGGAAAGATTCATTCAGTAAGTTAAAAATTCAATCAAACTATCTAATTTTGGTGTAATAGGATCCTGATTTTTTTGCTTTTTAATTTTTTTTCAAATTTTTTTCAATTTCCAATTTTGAAATTTCATTTCTCAATTATTTTGAATTGAACAATGACATTACAATTGTTTCATATGTAGAGAGAACAATAGAGAATATTAATGTGAAGAATCATAGCATATTAGAATCAAAAGGTACCATAGACATCATCTAGTATAACTCTCATTTTAAAAATGAAAAAATAGAGGTCTGCAGAATTTGCAACTTGCCTAAAGTCATATAACTAGTTTGTAGCAGACCCAGGACTGGAAACTTGGTTTCTTGTTTCTTAGTCCAATGATCTTTACACTTGTTATATAAGATGGTTGATATTTAGTGACCAGTAATCAATATATTAATAAGCAATTGATGATTATTTCATAAGGCATTACCATCTAAATACATGAGCTTAATTTTAAAAAATCTAGACTTCTGATTTTTTTTTTTACCTGTGGAGAATTCCTGGTATGAAAATTATGCCCTTTGGTCTAGATTACTAACTTTCCTGAAAGTTATATTTTTGGATAGTTGCCTAAATCAATTAGGAGCTAAGTGATCTGTGTCCACAATCACATAATAAATAATAAAAGCTAACAATTACATAGCATTTTTAGGTTTGCAAAGCAATTTACAAGTCTCATTTTATCTAGTTAATAAGTGTCTTATAAGATTTAAACTCAGGTCTTCCTGATTCCTAACACTCTATCTATTGAACCATCATTAGTATCAGAGCAACATAAGATTTCTTCATTCCAAAGCAATCTTTCTAAGCTACTTTTAATTTAATTTCCTTTAATTAAGTTCAGGTGATAAAATTGCAGAATTTAAGGCACACTAAACAGAGACAAGAAGGAATGAAGGTCTTAAATAAAGGCATTATCTCTTCAAATGATGAAATAAGAGCACAACTTAGATGCTCTTTTGGCTAAAGGTTCAGCCACATCTTTAGTTATCTTTCAAAATGCAAAATATACTTTTCAGAAGCCCAACAGGGACAGTTGGAACAGAACACAGATATAAGGACTGTGAGCTCTGGTCTTCAAGAAAACAGCCAGTTATGAAAGAATTCAACTGGGCAGGAGCAGTTCTTTCTCTATTTTCCTTGACTCTATAATTTTGCAGAGAATCCATTCAGCCAATAGTCCTATACCCAACTTAAATAAATATATAATATATAAAAATATATAATACATATATATATAAATATATAAGTATTTAATAATATATAATGTAATATATGTAATATATATTATATAATATATAATATATATAATGTAATAGATAATATATATATAATATATAATATAACAATAAATATATAATAATAAATATATATATATATATTTATACATATATAAATATATATATATATATATATATAAATAAATCATGTTTTTCCCCCATTTTGGTCTGATTTTTTTTGTATAATATGACAAACACAGAAATATGTTTAAAATGATTGTAAATGTTTAACCTATATCAATTTACTTTCTTTTTTGGAGGGTGATAGTAAGAGAGGAAGGGAGGAAAAAAATTAGAGCACAAAATCTTACAGAAATGAATGTTGAAAACTATCTCTTCATATATTTGGAAAAACAAAATACTATTGAAAAAAATGCATGCTGATTGATTATTTGAAAAGAAACAATAAATAATTACAGGGATTTGTTTATCTTCTCTATACATTAACATAGACTGACAAACACTAGATTACAACTTTTTAAAATGAGGGATGAATGCCTCAGCAAAATTCAAAGCATAATAATTTCAATAAAGATAATAAGAATAAGAGAATACAGTACCTTGATGAAATCATTACTGGAACTGGAACTTCTCTGGGACCCACATATTCAGGATAAGTGGTATCAATAATAAATATCCTGACAATAGGATTTTTAGCCCCAGCCTGTCAAGAAAAATGAATGTTTACAAAATCCTGTTTCTCGGCCATGTTTAAGGACACTAAGAATGTTTCAATAGGGCAGCAAAAACGAAACACATAATATCATCATCAGAACACTACCTTTTACCATTGCCACCCCCAACCACCTCCCAACACCATTCATTTATATTTTATTTGTAGGGCAATGAGAAATGTTGTATCAAAAAGTGTCTACGTAGATGATACTTGGGATTCTTAACTTTGAGGGACTCTTTGATACTTTCATACTTAAGGTATTAAAACTGCATTTTGGGGGGTGGTAAGGAAGAAAGATTCTCTTTATGTATCACCATAGCAGATCTCTTCCTCCCAAAGGGCTCTTTCACATCGACTATTATTCTTCCCTACCTGCAAAAGAAACAGCATTCCTCCTCAGGGACTAGAAGTAAAGATGGAGGTTATGTACTGGAGAGACTGAAATCAGGATACTTGGTGTTTGCATGATGAAATTCAGCTCAGGACAGTTCTCAGGCAGAAGGATACCTGGTTGGTCCCACTATTGCTACCACTCATAAGAGTAGGGGAGAGTTGATGCCAAACAAAATATTCAGGAAGAATTTATTTTGTATATGCCTTTTGGAAGGCATACGCTTACATATACAACAAGCTGATTTTTGATAGAAGGTCAATTCATTGCAGACAGGAACAATTTTATCTTGGTATCCTTTGTACTTAGTATAGTGCCTGGCACATGACAGATGCTTAATAAATACTTGTTGATTGATTGAAAAGAAAATTGTGGCAACAGTAATTTGATTGTCTTCTAATCTTAATATTTTAGCACAGCCTCACAGAACCTAGGCTGCAATTTCCCAAAAAAGAAGTGCAAACTCCTCCTAAATAAAATTCAAAGCATAATAATTTCAGTAAAAGAAAATGGGATAGCCCCAGGATACACAAATTTTTCCTTTTACCCCTCCTGTTGTGTCCTTCCCTCATGTTGCCCACTATTCTTCATACACAGACATTTTTTCAAGTCCTCAAATTATTTTACTTTAGTTAGAGGGAATCTTGGAGGAAAAAACCATATTTGAATCCAATAAACTTCAAATCTAAAGTCTCACATTATACAATTTGGCTTGAATCAGATTCAAACATTGCTCAGCCTGTTTCAGGATTTAGGATTCAGGACTCAGGTCGGCTAAGTCTTCCCACCCCTCCATCCTTTGGATCAAGTTGCCCTTCCTTGCAAGTCCAGCCCTTCACACATACACACCCCCACTTCTGAATCTGAACTTCTTTCAAAGCTCTTCACCCACAAGGAAACAAGGTCCTTATTTGAGCCCCAACTTCTTCAATTTCAGTCCTTTCTCTTTTCTTGGCAAAGCTCAGCTTTCCTGATCTGCTCCTGCTGTCTCAGCTTTTTCAACCCTTCCTGATGTCACGGAAGCCACATGTGCTTCCATATTCAATCCCCTGAAGGCACCATTAGTTTCCAGCCTCCCATCCTGGGTCTCTACGCCTACTCCTGGACATTTCCCAATCCAGGCACACAGTTCCTGACTGACATCATTTCACAAAACTATTAGGACCTCTTCAACTTCATTATATTCAATTACGTTGTCTCAGGATAGAGTGAATTTATTCTTAAATTCTCATAAGATTAAGGGGAAAAGGGAAGATTAAAAAAAATAATTTCTTTTGCTCCTACTTGCACTCAGGGAGACCGTGTAGCCTAAAAAACATTTCTTTTCTTTTCTTTTCTTTCTTTCTTTTTTTTTGTAACTCAGGAAGGGTATTAACTCCATGATGGTGTTCTTTTAATGCTTAGTCTTTGAAACAACTAAGATCAGTTCTTCCAAATACATTTCAGTCTCCATATCTAATGGGAAATCTAATTTTTTAATTCTGCTTTTCAGGTCCCTTATAAAAGTTAGATATGAAGTCTGAGTTCTTTTCAGGTCCCTTATAAAAGTTAGATATGAAATCTGAGTTCTTCTCTTATCATAGTCTCTAGGTAGCCTAGAATCACAATAAAGGAAATGTCACTAGGGCTTGGCACAGGCCACAAATATAAAGGGTACTGTCAGCGTTTGTAATATTTCAGAAGTGTAGAAACAATACACACAGAAGCAGATGGCACAGTGTCTGGATAAGTGCCAAAATTGGTGTCACTGGGCTTGGATTCATATTAAATCTCTGCCACTTATCACCTGTGCCATATTGGTCAATTCACTTAACTTTTATGAGCCTTAGTTTTCTCATCTGTAAAATGATCTCTATTTGACCTCTACCATCCCTTCCAACTCTAGATCTATAATAATAATTAGCAAAAATGGACAAATGAGGGAACAATAAGATGAGAAGAGACAAGTATTTAGTAAACACTTCTTGTGTGACAAGTACTAAGCTGGGTGCTAGGGAGCCAAGTAGAGAGAACAAAACAATCCATATTCACATTGAACTTACATTCTAATGGGGGAGACAACAGGTACATATATAAATATACAGTGAATAAATATTGCTACTGTTCAATCATTTCAGTCATGTCTAACATTTCATGACCCCATTTTCTTGGCAAAGATACTAGGGTGCTTTGACATTTCCTCCTACACACACACACACACACACACACACACACACAGAGCTGTAAAATACAAGGTAGTTTGAGAAGAGAGTCTTTAAGCACTGGGGGATCAGAAATGGCTTAATACAGAGAGTGAGAGATTATATGACTCAGAGGTTACCTGGGAGAATATTCCAACAACAGGAGATAGACAATACAAAGGCAGAGATGGAACTGTGAGTATTGAGTGTGAGGAACAGAGATAAGGTCACTTTGATTGGATAACAGAGCAAAGAAATGGGAGTAATAACCAAAGAATCTGGAAAGAAAAAATTGCTTCAGGTTGTATATAGGTCTTTAAAAGCTAAATAAAGGCATTTCTATTTTATCCTACATGTTGAACTGGAGATGATTGAGGAAAATGGATCAAGAAAAATGACTTCATCCCTTCTCTAATCCATCCAATCCACTTCTCTCATATCAGTGTCTGATTTTTTACCCTGTGATACTCTCCCTGTCCCCTCAACCGAAAGTGTCTTGTATGCCATTTGCCCCAGATTTGGTTTAAGTGATTGTACTTAAAGGGAGCTAGGTGGCTCAGTAGATAGAATGTTGGGCCCAACAATTCTCAGTTCAAATCTGGTCTCAGATATTTACTAGCTGTGTAATCTTGGTTAAATCATTTATCACTATTTGCCTCACTTTCCTCATCCATAAAATGATCTGAAGAAGAAAATAACAACCTAATCCAATTATTTTGCCAAGAAAACCACAAATGAATACCTGAAGAGTTGGACATGACTGAAAAATGACTAAATAAAATCTGAGCTCAAAAATTCCTAGTCATATCTTGACTGGACCCACTATTCAATATTCCTTCTGAGTCTAGCAGATGGAACATCAAAGCAGAGAACAACTGAATAGAATTATTAAACTGGAAAGGCTAAAGAGATTATTTAAAGATTACTTGGTTCTCTCTACTCTCTGCCATACTGAACACACACATACTTCATACAAAATATTGTATTAGGCAGTGTATATGTCCCTATAACTAGTTAGGCTAATGTTTGTATGAGAGAAGGATTAAGTCAGCATTTATGCTTCCCTTTCCAATTTACACTTGAAGAAGAATTAGAAAATGGAAATTTGTATGTTGAACTTGAAAGTTTAAAAGGACAAAATGAAATTTAACTTATTTCCCCTTAGTAATTTATGCTTTCCCGAGATGTATATTGCAAACCTTATGCAGCACACCCAGATGTTCAGAGTATTAGAAGGTTAAACAAAGAATACCCCGTTACTTTTGTAACACATAAGAACAAAATGTTTTCCAATCATATTGATTCCACCTTTATTCATGGTTATTACTGTTTATGTTTACACCAAGGGAATAAAAGCATCTGTTAAAAGCATTCAACATACCTTTGGGTAGGGGATATTTATTGTTCTAGGATACTGTTCATCACCATAATAAGAATATGTAATAACTGGTATATCTGTATCATTAAATTCTGCATATGCTAAAAACCTTCCATTTGGAGACCACCAGAGAGCATATTTTATAGCAAGCATTTCCTCTGAAAAATAAGCACCTCTATATTAATTATTGTTATAATTTACTTTTCAAAATAATTACAGTTACTTTCAAATAGTTATTTGTTGACTAAAAGGATTCTCTTATTGGACTGACATGCTATATAAAACAGGTTTAGTAATTTAAAAAACCAAACATTTGTGGTAAATAGGAATATTTTATTCTTGCATCCCACGTTAAAACTTTAATCCAATTATGGTCAAGAAATATAAATTAACTATCTATTACACAGATTATTTTATATGACTATGATATATTTCTTAAAAGTTTCCAAAATGTCTTACTTAGATTATCTGATATGAGCCTTACAATCACATGGTAAAGCAGCTCCTATAGGTATTATTTATGCTTATTTTGAAGCAGAGGTTCAGAGAAATTGTTACCTTTTCCATGATCACACAGTTAATAAATATCAGACTACAGGTCTGTTACTCTCTCTATTAAACCATACCAAAAACAGAAACCTTTTTTTTATTAATAGGGATCAGCTTCGGTAGCATTGATTTCTCTGTGGGCGCTGTTCCTAGTTTTAATAGTCTTTCTGCAGCCAGAACTGAGGGAAACAGGCTTACACTGGAATGTGGGGCCTTAGTAAAAGTGGTAAGAATGGGTTCCCAATGGAAGTTGTGGAATTGCTTTGTAAGCTTTCTTTTGACAGAAATAGTTTAGATAGATTTCTCATACAGGAAAGAACTGGATCTAATTTCTACAAGTCCCTTTCAAACTTGAGATTCTTTAATTCTATAACTCAGATTTCAACAGAATTTTCTTGGTGAAAATGTCTCTTTTGGAAGCATTTTCCTTAGAAAAGAGGAGAGAATGTGTGAGAACCATGGAAAATAAAGCATGGATTCCCACTCAAAGACTCAGCACTTTAGCACAATCCCTGGCACCTAATAGGCACTTAACGTTTATTTATTGATTATTGAGTGTTTGGTTGATCTAGACAGATGATGATGATGATGATGATATGATAAGCTTTTGGTAGTAGAAGTAATTGTCATTCACATTGTATTTTAAGATTTGCAAAGTTCTTTTTTATGCATTTATAAGTTCCTCATGACCACTTTGTGAGGTAAGTACTAAAGCTATCATCACGCCTATCTTATAAATGAGAAAATTTGTATTAGAAGAGGTTCAGTCTGTTCCTTTTTTTGGAGAAAACAGGAAAAGTTTTTAAATATAAATACTTGAAAAATTGACCAAATTTACTTTGTAATATAAATAATCCATGGCTTCTGCTGCTATGTTAATGATACTAATAATCCATAGAGCTAAGTCTCCTTCACTCTCTACTTTGATGTTAGGAAGAGGAAATCCAACATATGCTCATAGATCTGGGGGTCTAAATTTTGACCTGGACCCGTGAGTTCATTGATGTAGGCAACTCCCAGTGAGGAAATCCTCTCTATCATTACAAACCAGCAATTTCTTTACAATTTATAGTTTAGACTCCAATGAGAAGTTAAGTGGCTTTTCCAATCTGAGTAAGAGATAGCACTTAAAATCCCATGTCACCTCAAAGATGGAATATAAGTTATTAAGTCAGGTTGCTACTTATCAAATAATTACCTCTGATACCCTAGATTACTTGGTGCCACCTTAGCCAAGAAGCTATCTAAATAATGATGGAACATAACCCTATTTATCTTATGTTGTTGTTGCTGTTGTTTTTTAAATAAGAGGTAAACAATATTAACTTACCTTCATAGACCCAATCAGGAATTCCATTAAAAATCTGATTGTCTTTCCCAGTAGATGTTATTTGAATAGGTGGGTGTCTTGGAGTTTGTTTCAAATAAATATTGTTTTGATAGACATATGCCTAAAAAGAACATGAGTTTTTTTAGTAGGTATAACAACAAGGGAAAAATAAAATTTGCCTTTTCTTCAAAAATGATAATTTTTGAAATTCTAGATTAGCTTGCTATTGGTTTATGAGCAAAGGAGCTCACATTTGAAATACTAACTTAATATACACCTTCCCTAAAATGTTTCCCAGTAGGACTAACTATAATTGTTGTGGAAAAGGTTTATTTCAAACCTTTAAAAAATATCTTATGTTCTCTCATTATCTAGCAATTCTGAAATTTTATACTTTTTCACACTAAAACAAGATGTACAGATCTCTGATTATGCATGAATAATCTAAAAAATGCTTTATTAATCATTCTAGACACAGTCAGGCTTACTGATTTCTGCATTTAATCTAAGAAAGTTGTGAAAATACTATTTTTACTGATAGCATTTCTACTGATGCTTCTTTTAAAAATTCACTTATCAAAAGATAAAAAATTTTAATGTGCAATTTTGAACTGGAGATTTTATTGACTTTTCAGATGCCTTCCAATTTATCAAATTTTGTTTAAAAACAAAAGAAATTATAAATGGATATTCTCTGGTAGAATATAATATATTTCTTGAAGTGAGATTTTTCTATCCCAGTGCCTTGCCTATAGTAGGTACCCAGTAAATGTTGAAATGAATTCCCTCCCAAGGAAATAAATTAAAGAAAGAGCAAATTGAAATCAGTTATTTTTGGTGGATTATAGTTAAGTTATTTTGTATATCAATCAATTACTAACCAATTTACTTCCAACAGGTGACCAGCAAAAATACTGGATTGGATGAGGAAGTTCATTTTCTCTTGTAAAATCTCTAGAAAAAAAAGAAACATATTTATTATACAATGAATGGCAGGGTATCTAGAAACAGACAAAGCTAAAGTAGAAAAAAATTAAATGTATACATACACACACACATATGGAAGTATGATGTATTGAAGATTACTGACCTAAGAATAAAGAGTTGTAGACCCTGGTTCTTGCTCTGACCCTAACTTAGTTAGATGACTTTTGGGACATGTCTTAACATTTTGGGGCCTCAGAAATCTTACCTATAAAATATGACAACTAGCTAGACTTCATATTCCATAAAGTCTCATTAAGCTCTTTAATTCTACTAAATAGTGTAAACCATCAGTTAAGTGTAGAAATTCAGGATGTACAGCAAAAGACATTTGAAAATATTTTCAGAGGCTGTGTATGTCTATACATGACTGAGATTTGTAAAATTATAATAGAACCAAAATTCATCTTCAGCATTCTTATTTGTAAGTCCCAATCTTTAAGCTATTATTAAAAATATAAATATGATTTGAAAATTTGTGCAAAGGTTTGCCTTAACTCAAACTTCAAGCAGGAAAAAAAGAAAACAGTTGATTTCCAACTAAAGTAAAAACCGGTTTTTATTTTGGTCAATGTGCCTTCATATTACAAAGGTCCACCCAAGAGAAACTTTCAAACATTCGATGGCCCCAAAAACTCTATTTAGTGATTGATGTCACAGTGTTATTTGGAGAGTGCTAGTTCACCACTTTTTAATTGTAATTTCTCCAGAGAATCTTTGGCAATGACCTTAATGAATGATGAGAACAGAGAGACATCTCTAGGTTTACCATGGTCATATTTCTTTCCATTTATCATTCTTGAAGGTTATTAGTAATGGGCGCATTTGGGCTAGTCTGATTGGGAGGCAAAACAGAATGAAGCCTTTATTATGTTATTTGAGAGACAGACAGAAAGACCAATCAGTTCAAAACCGTCTAAACAGAGTGGGGTAGTGGAAAGAAAACTGGCTTCAGAATAAAGTCCCTTTTCTGTGTGACTCTGGGCAATTCATGTAGCATTTCTAAGTTGCCCACAATTCTCTATTTCCTTATACCAATAAGATTACTAGTAGTGTCCAACCTCAGCTACCCCCACCAAAGTGATCCTACTATTGGACCTAAAAATCTGAAATAGTTTGCTCTCCTTGAATTATGGGTCTGAAAAACTTTATGAAAATGCAAATCTTATCTGAAAAGAGCAATATATTAGCAGTAGTTAACACTTTGGATTAATTAGTTAGATTAGTTAGTAATGAGACTTAGGCTCCCCATATCCTTTTTAAAGGATAAAGTTTTGGTGTTTTTTTGTTTTTCATCACCTACAGTTTTTTTTTCCTCTTTAGGGCAGGGTCATGGGAATAATGTAGCTATGTCCCAAAATCTATGGAGAAAGGTAATTATCATTTTCGAGGCTTATATCAGAAAATATCTTCACGGATAGTGTTGGTCATTTTGTAAGTTGAGAGAGTAACCAGGTAGCTGGGATCTAAGAAGCATAGAAGGAAAACTGGTATTTATGGTGACATTCTACTCATTGAGTGTTGCAAGAAGTTTGTATATTTCCAGCATAAACCTTATAATAAAGAAGCTTTTAGAAGGAAAGAACAAAGATCCCTAATCAAAACTCCCTATGAAAAAATGTTATATTATATATAGTGTTCCACACCAAAAGTCCTCCACCTGTGCAAAGTAGTGGGAAGTGCCTTCTCATATTTCTCTTAGTTATTCTGAATTTTTAATATTCAGTTTCAATTATTTTACAGATGTAGTCATTGCACATATTGGTTTTCAAATTGTCCTTGCTTTACTTTATATTAATTCATGTAAGTTTTCCCTTGCTTTTCTTATATTCATAATTTCTAATAGCATTCCATTACAATAATATTCCATTACATTTGCATACTATAACTTTTATTCATCCCCTAAGCAATGAGGATAAACTTTGTTTCTATATCTTTGCTACATAAATAAGTCCTCTTATAAATATTTGGGTATACTATTTCTTATTGACATTTTCAAGTTATAGGCCTAGAAGCAGAACATTTGGATCAAAAATTATGAACATTTTAGCCTTTTTCCTCATGTGATCCCAAATTGCTTTTCAGAATGGTTAAACAATTTCACAGTTCCACCAACAATGCATTAATGGAGACATATAACTTAAGAGGGAATAGAGGGTAAAGAAAAATTTATACAGTAGGCTTCTTTCTATAAGATGAAAAGCTCAGCATAAAACTCCTGGATATTCATTAGAAGAGAATGTTGAATGGGAATACTGTGTAAATTGAGATCAAGTGGATCTTGAAAACAAACTTTTCTTATGCACATCCTTTAAGGACCTACTTGTAAGCTTTTTATGAAATTTTATAACACTTCCTTATTTTTCTGAATATTAAGAGTAGTCTATACAATTATTCACGTAGACTTTTTTGAAAATATTGATATTTATACCCCCAGGTCTCTTCCAACTGGCAATGATGTCTTTACAGCTCAGTATATACTCTTGTTTCTGAAGTCTATGTATTATTTTAGAATGATGAACAGCATTTCAAGAATCCTTTCCTGTGTAAGATGAAATGAGTCATCTTTGTTTTTCAAGGATTGTTGGAATCATTCACATCTTAATTAGACTCTAATTAAAGATGCCAAGATGATCAATTAATTTGGTTTTGAGGAAAAAAAGATTTTGACTGAATTTACTGTTTAATAGTTAAAAATTAAAGATGATATTGTGACGCATGGCGTGTGGGAACTGTGAACAAATCTGCCTTCTACTTTTCTTGAAACCTGAACTCATTTTATTGGTATATTGGTAAAGTAAATCATGGAAAATTTTGTTATGGTATAGAGGAAAACAATGACAATAACTATACATTTGAAAAGCTCTCTCTAATTAAGAATGTTTATTTTTCTATATCCTGATGTTATAAACTCCTTGATACTATTTGCTTTCCCCTCTGTTCCTATCACAGTGCCTTCTCTGTATTATGGAATGATTTAATTAATATGCAGATAATGAGGTTATATGACAACTTGATGAGTCTTCAAACATATATATTGAATAAATGACTATATGCATTCATTCTCTAAGAAGAGATAAAATGAACAAATAGCACCCAATGGATTTTAGATTATGTAAAAATAAATTCTTATCCTTAAGACTTTAGTCTACTAAAGGCAAGATCTCTAAAAAGATATGAATAATAATATTGCAATACTTCAATGGATCAATAATTTCATTGTTGTATTACTCCCTCTAATGATGCTGATTGCAACCTATCCATCCATATTTTTCAAGTGAGGCTCTTAGCTATGTTTTCCCATGAAGTCCCTTTAAAGGACTTGCTCAATATATTGGAGGCCTTCTTCCACATTATTCAACAACTTTATTCTTGGAGGTAAATATCTAAGACTATAAATTGCAAAGAAAGTGCTAGCCCTCAGCAGGAGAGAGAATTTCCTTCCTTATCTGGGAGTTCAGGATATTAATAAAGTCAAAGATCCAGTATCTATCTTTATTACATTGTGAATACCATTATAGATCTTAAACTTCTACTTTTCCTTCTCTCTTAATATCACTGGCCCTCTTCAGATCATACATTTATCAGTACTTATTCATACCTAGCTTATTTTTGCCTTATTCAATTGAGAAATCTAGGCTTCTGGGATTAATTGAGAGTAGACTCCCCTCTCCTCACATTGATAGTGGCTACATTGATGAAAATGGAAACCAAAACAATAATAAAACAATTGAAACTGAATGTCGTGAAATTGTAATGACCAAGCCTGACCTCAAATAAGAGCTATGAGAATGTGTCATATTCCCTTCTTTCCTGAGATGAAGGACTATGAATATAGAATAACATATATCATACTGTAGTTGGTTTATTGTATTTTTTTTGTTAAAAGGGATGGCTCTCTAGAAAATAGGTTGAAAAAATATAATGGGAAAGGTAAATGGTAAGAAAACAAAATAAATCTTAGATAGGCTTTGGTCTTTAATTAACAGAATAGTTTAACATGTTTATCTATGTTATGGATCAATTTTTATAAATAATCTCATTTGACTGATTCTCAGAATTTGTCAGGTAGTATGTTTTCTTTTCATTTTATAGATGGGAAAACAGGTCCAGAAATTTAAAAACGACTTGCCTGAGGATACATGGTTAGCCAATAAGGTAACTGATCTAGGCCTTTTACCGAGGTCTTTGGACTCCAAAGTAGTCCACTGACATTTCCATTCTACTATTTTTTTCTTCCTATAGGCAGTTAGTTACTTTTGAAATTGGGCATATTTCTTCCTACAAAAAAATCCCTTCTACCTCTCTGATTTCCATTGCTTTAAAAAGCAGAGAAATATATATCATGTCAAGATAAGTAAATCCTTAGGAATATACAAATTCTGTGTCCTCTTTCAGGTTAAGACATTTTAAATGAGAAAAAAAAATCAAACATTCCCTTCCCTTGTATTTTCCTTCTTTGTGGAAACTTAAATATGACAGATCCACTCTCCAGAAGCAATAGGCTAAAAAATATGTGCATTGGGAAACTGTTGATGCGTATCTTTTCCCCAAACTGATTTTATCCTCAAAGCATAATTGGCAAGTCATTTCTAATTAGAAGATGCATTTTGGACTGGAATTTCCAATTAAATACCAATGGTTGTCCCCAAATATAGTCCAGTTTTACAATAGTCTGTTTAAATTGAAAAGATTAGTAAATGAAGATCCAATTTTGGTGTTCCTCTACGAAACTTTCCCTGATTTCTCCTATCCTCATTTTGTAAACCCAAACTGAATTTCTCTTTCAAATGTAATTTCTTCTTCAAATCTTTCAAAATCCTTTATTTGGATCAATGCAATGACAATCCTTTTAACTTTAAACTCAAATTATATTACTCATTTCTTTTCCACACTGTTTAGTGACTGGAATGTATTTTAGCTTGGCCTCTACTCTGAGAGTCATATAATGTCACTTAATGAATTTTTATGGAATGAATAACTGAGACTGTAAATATTCATTCTCCAGGTGCTGATAATGACATACAACACACACACATACATATATATATATATATTATATAATGTACACACACATCAGTGTTATTTAAATTTGGAATTAAAGAACAATTAAAATGAAAACTGTAAAGGCAAAGGGGAAGAGGAAATTTATTTTAAAAGATCAGATGAAGAGAAGAGATTAGAATAGCATAAAGATGCTAAAATAGAAAGAAATTATTGAATCAAAAAACTCAAAATTTTAGAACTGGAGTGGACTTCGTTGCTCTTCCAAAGCCCACTGTATAGATGAAGAAATTGAGGCATACCCTGGAACATTAAGGGACTTAGAGAAAGGCATTCATTGATGATTAAAATGCAAGATGAAATCTTGATATTCAGGGTTCACATCATTCAATTAGCAAGAATATTGTGAAATTGGAAAACATGCATTTTCTTTTGTTTCCTAATGAAAATTAGCACTGCTCTGCCTTTAAGAAAAGCAACAAAATAAGGAAGTTCTATATCCTTTAGGATTTCCAGTAGAAATTTCTACAAGTTAGCTTCTACTATTATATTCTATTACTCTGTCCTATTCCATTCTAATATATTGCATTATACTTTATTAAATCATGTTTTAGCATATATTATACTTCAATGTTATATCATATATATACACATATATAAACAGACAAGTCTTACCCATTTATAAGGTCAAAAATATAATATGTTGCTGTGTAGGAATATCTCCAAAGCTGTCAGATTGAATAAAAAGACAAAAACAATTATGATACAAATAGTTATCATGGAAAACTCAATCAATCTTGCAAGATTCAGACTTATGAAAGTAACATTTTAATATAGATAGTACAGGCTTGAACACAATAATGCCCTACTAAGCAATGATGGCCTTTGCATGTTTTTTGTTTGTTTGTTTGTTTTTGTTTTTTAATCATAGCTCCTTGTGCTTCTTGATACATTCCAAAGTTTTAATCCCATAAAAAAACCACACAAAATAAATTTATTACTTTGCCATGATACTAGTTTCAGTCTTTCCCGTTCTCAATTTAGATGAAGTCAAAAGTACCAAATATTCCTTCCTTAGGCAATAGTTGCACTGGTGAATAGACTGTGAAAATTTTAATTATTTATTTTTATAAAAAATAAACATTTATTGAAAAAGCAATATAAAGGAAATTTTATTCCTTAAAGTAAGAATTAAATGAGCTTTATAATACCTATACCATTTAATTCATGAAGATGAGTCTTCCTGACTCTATATTAGGCATTTCCTCTACTGTGCCATCTAGATGCCCTAAAAAGTCACTAAATACTAGTAAATCTGAAGATGAAAAGTAACTAATCAGGTTAGTTTCAAACAAGGATTTCCACATCCTTTTCTAATTGCTTATGTAGAGATGGTTTTTGGGCAAAATTGTTTTTAGAGTTTGTCAAAAAATGGGTTTGAGAATATACATACACAAGCACATATAGGCAGGCAAATTAAGCACTAACATAAGAGAATACCTTTGAATAATCACTTTCTAGATATGCAAACTGCCGATCAGATGATAATCCATAACTTGAAGCATTTACACTCTTCTGAAATTTTAAAGAAGTTGATCAGAGAGCAAGAAAATTTAATCAAGACTGTTATCTTGCATTTGAATAAACTGAACACTTTTAAATAATTTTATTGAAAAGTATAGATGTATGTGATACTTTACCATGGTGCTATTACTCAAGATAATAGATTTTTCTCCTGTTTCAATATTATACAATATAATGTTATCATCTGCAGATTTTTGGAGGTATTCATGCCCTTTAAACAAGAATGGAGAAGAAAAATATAACTCAACAGTGACCTTACTTAAAGGAAAATGAACATTGTATGGGGAATCAGGACACAGTTTCCAGCACCAACTTGTGATAGAACCTTGGACAAGTTCTTGAAACTCAGTTTCTTCATCCTTCTAGTTCTAATCATTTCTTAGGATACAAGTATGTACATTATGATTGGTACCAAATCCCCCTAGTTATAGTTACTATTGAAATATTAAAATGTTAACAAGATTTCCTTCTGCAGTTGATATTGGAACTCTAAACTGCATTAGATATATATACTTTTTATAAAACTTAACATTTAAAGAAGTTCTCTTTTAGGAACAGAAAACAATCAAAAATGAGTATTTTGAAATTACAATAACCAAGTTTGGTCCCATAGCAGAGATATGAGAAAGCACTTCCAGACCTTTTACTCTTCAGCTTTGCAGAGGTGAAGAACTCTGGGCATGGAATATTGTATATAATGTCAGACTTTTTCAATAAGTTGATTGGTTCTGCTAAATTGTTTTCCATCTATAAGTCTTTGCTTTAATGGATGAATCTTGAAGGGAGAAGGGATAGGATATATTGGGAAATCTAGGTTTTATAAAAAATATCAATAAATGTGTTTTTTAATTCATCTTAGGGGTGACCCTAGATATCTGAAAAATAAATTCAATGACAATTTTATAAACTTTAAAATCAAGTTATATTCCTCATTCCATTTCCACTGTTTAATGCCTGGGACACTGTTTTTTCTCCATTTGCTTCATTTCCATCATTAATTATTGTGGTGTGTCCTTTGTTTCAAAGAGGGCCAGTGCTAGCACTGGGTGAGGTCTTGATTTACACACCTATTGGATTTAAGTGAGGCAGAGTTGCACCAAGCCTCACTGTCTCTTCCAGAGTCATCAAAGTCCAGACAAGACAAAAGTCGGGATGACTGATGCTGGCTTGGGATTCAGTGGATGATCTTGGGTTCTTTGTTGTCTGACCATTGGAACAAATTGTTCTTGTCTGCCATTCCAGCAGGGGAAGTCTTTGCATGCTTGGAACTGATATATTCTTACCTCAGTTTGAAGCCTGTCAGTTGCCTTCAACCCGGTTTAGCCTGAATGATTAGATGGTTTTTGCTAGAGTGTGGCTGCTATACAGGATACAGCTTATTGGAGCCACAGATGAGAAGTGACATGAGAAGATGGGTGACAGGAGGACTCCAAAGGTGGATGAGCAGCCCTGAAAAGGGTTTGGAAAACCCTCATACCAGAAGCGTCCTGAACGCTCCACATATCCCTCCATCATTAATCAAAGTATATCTATATTAACTTTCACTATTCTATTTCCACAGACAGAATACACTAAGTATAACACAAAAAATAAATGCTTTTGGTGAACATTGGATATTGCTTGACTATGTCAGTGATAAGTCATCACTCTTTGTAGCACTTAAGTGGGAAAATATTACTGATATTAAAAAACCACTAAATACTGCTGATTTTGTGACCTTTTAAAAGTTTGTTAAACCAATTTAGCAAAACTAACCAATATATTGAAAAAGTCTGACATTATGAGCATTTAGCTCATTGTTGGTTGGGTTAAG
>JAJPUD010001711.1:383907-398245 GCA_023553655.1 Myrmecobius fasciatus | reverse complement strand
CATCAATAGAGAGCATGAAAATGTTATGTTGTGGTCCACATTTCACATCCTGCTTTCTGGGTGTATATGGCTCTCTTCACTGAACAATTGGACCTGGTTTGAAACATTTCATTGTTGAAAAGAGCCATGTCCATCAGAATTGATCATCATATAGTATTGTTGTTGCTGTGTATAATGATCTCCTGGTTCTGCTGATTTCACTCAGCATCAGTTCACGCAAGCCTCTCCAGGCCTCTCTGAAGTCATCCTGCTGGTTGTTTCTTACAGAACAATAATATTCCATAACATTCATATACTATAATTTATTCAGCCATTCTCCAATTGATGGGCATCCATTCAGTTTCAAGTTTCTGGCCACTACAAAAAGGGCTGCCACAAACATTCTTGCACATGTGGGTCCCTTTTCCTCCTTTAAGATCTCTTTGGGATATAAGCCCAATAGAAATGCTGCTGGGTCAAAGGGTATGCACAGTTTGATAACTTTTTGAGCATAGTTCCAAATTGCTCTCCAGAATGGCTAGATCCGTTCACAGTTCCACCAACCATGCATCAGTGTCCCAGTTTTCCCACATCCCCTCCAACATTCGTCCTTATCTTTTCCTGTCATTTTAGCCAATCTGACAGGTGTGTAGTGATCTCCAATAATTTTTAAAGTCTAATGAATATATCTGAAAACAATGAAATACAGAAAGGAAGGAGATGAAAGGAAGGAGGTTCTGGATAGGCACTGTGTAGATAGAAGGATGAGGTTAACATGATTGTACTTCATTGGGATATTCATTGAATAATATTACACCATTCAATTAAACAAACATTACTTATTTGTCTCAGTTTCCACATTTGTAAAAAAACAAAAACAAAACAAAACAAAACAAAAAAACTCCAGCATTTTTGCCAAGAAAAGTCCAAATTGAGGTCATGAAGAATCAGGCACAGTCAAATAACCAGAAGAAAACATTTCTCTTTCTTAGAGAGGTAAATCTTTCATATCTTAGGAAAATGAATCTTTCTCTTGGGAAAATAAAAAGAATTTTGATTAAAAAATTTAATGAAATTCAATAAGCATTTCTTAAATACTCATTTTGTGCTAAGCTCTATGGATACATAGACAAAACAAAACTATAACAAAAATAGTCACTTCCTCAAAGAATTTGCAATCTTCTAGAGTTCTGAAGAGTTGTATTCTTATTAGTCAAAGGTTTATTGTAACTAGATGGTTATGCAATAACTCTTTATTAGACTCAGAATTCCCACATAAAATGGTCTCACTTTTGAATTTGTGTCTTGATAAAATATCATATCCCACTTCTCTTAAACTGAATAGTAGAATTTATTATTTCTTAATTGCTTTTCTTTAGACAAATGAGGAGCAGTATAGAGTAGAAGATAGAGGACTAGTCTTGGAGCCAGGAAAACTTGTGTTCAAGATCTTCTGACACATCCCGTCAGAATGGCCACATGAGCTCTATGTCCCAGTACTAATGCATTGTTGGTAGAGTTGTGAACTGATCCAGCTGTTCTGAAAATCAATTTGAAATAGCCCCAAAGAGCCATAAAATTGTGCATTTTCTTTGATCCAGCAATGTCACTACTTACTGGGTCTGCATCTCAAAGAGATCAGAGAAGAAGGATAAGAATCTACATGTACAAAAATGCTTGCAGCAATTCTTTTTTGTAATGGCAAGGAACTGGAAACAACAACTGGATGCCCATCAATTGAAGAATAGCTGAATCAGTTATTGTAAATGAATGCAATGGAATATTATTGTTTTATAAGAAATGATGACTAAGCTGATTTCAGAAAAGCCTGGAAAAATTTACATGAACTGATGCTGAGAGAAGAGAGAAGAACCAGTTATACAGTAACAGTAAGCTAATGTGTTGATCAACTATGATAGGCTTAGATCTTCTCAGCAATAGATTGATCCAAGACAATTCCAATAGATGCCATCTGCATCAAAAGAAAGAACTATGGAAACTGAATGAGGTTTGAAGCATATTATTTTAATCTTTTTTATTTTCTTTTTCTTCCTTATGACTTTTTCCTTTTGTTCTGAATTTTATTTCACAGCATGACTAACATGTAAATATTTTTAAATGACTGTACATGTATAACCTATATCAGATTGCTTGCTGTCTTGGGGAGGGTAGAGAAAAGGAATAAAGAGAGAAAAAAATTGGAACTCGGGATCTTATAAAAATGAATTTCGAAAACTATCTGTACATGTAATTAGAAAAATAAAATACTGAGAAATTTTTTTAATTACATGAAAAAGGAAAAAAAGATGTTACCCAGGCAATTCTATAAAACCTATTAAAAATTCTATAAAACTTATAGCCAAGTTGCTGATTTGCATCTATGGATAGTGCTTTCACACTGAGATTTCCCTTCCCTGATGACATGACCCAAAAACCCCTCAGTTGTCCAAAGGGCAAAACAGAGATGTTTGGTGGGGACAAGTAGTTTCACAGTGCTTTCAATGATGACTTACACGTAAGAAATGATATAAAGGGGATCATCAAAGAAAAGTATAATTTTAAAAATGGGGTGAAGCCCAGTTATATGCTTTGTTGTTCAGTATTATCCAACTCTTTGTGATCCTGTGGACCATAGCATGCCAATGTGGCTCATGGGATTTTCTTAGCAAAGAAACTGGAGAAGTTTGCTATTTCCTTCTCCAATGAAATAGGCAAACAGAGATTAGGTAACTTAAGGGTTAAACAGGTAGTAAGTGTCTGAGGTCAAATTCGAGCCTTCCTGACTCCAGGCCCAGCTCATTATCTACCAAACCATCCAGCTACTTTAAAAGCTATTATTTATAAACTGAGAAATATACGTCTTGAACAGTAAGCAATTCCCTCACAGAGGATCCATAGAAAAACCTGGCCTGGAATTACACAATCTGAGAAGGTGCAACAGAGGTATATACAAATAGAATAATTTACCATCATTCATGAGTTCACAATTATGATAATGATAATAATAATAGTAGTAGTAAGACATTTTTGGAAAGACAATTTTAAGTGTATCTTAAATCTATAGATTATTTCTCTGAAATTCAAATATGTATGATTTCTAAATTACATTAGATCTGCAACTGGTAGCTGTCCCAAAATATTAATCATAAATATTTTTTCCATTTTTAAGTATTTTATTTAAAGTTTTGAGTTACAAATTATAATTCTCCCTTCTTCCATGAGCTGTTAGTCAGGTATAAGTTACACATATGTAATTATGTAAAACATTTTCACTTAATTAATCATTTAATGTACATAGATCACCAAAAACATAAATGACAACATGAAAAAAACACATAAAATGTTTCTATCTCATCAAAATATCATCTGCACTCAAATGTATAGCTCTTAAGATGTGGCAAAACAGAGATTAAAGGTGTTAATCTTGAACTTGAACCTAGAGACTAGATTGAATGAGATACCTAAAAGTACCTTGGTCTCCTGTAGGAAAAGGTCTCTTGATCATATATCAAAAGTCATGATGGTTTCCTGATATCAAAGCATAATCAGAAGAATTCACTTAGAACAATTAGTATGTCTTCAACCATTTTTAATTGATGACAGTCTCCTTGTTTTTCAGCTTTCTGTCTTCACAAAAAAAGTTGATATACTTTTAGTCATAGAGGTCTTTCCTCTTTTCCAGCCTGGACCAGTTAACTCTTCCTTAGGCAACCAGGCCACTCACTATTCGCTCATCCTAGTTTGGGTTCTCCATATTGAGTGGACTTAGTGAACTTAGTGTGAATGTACAGTTGGCTCATATCTGAGCTTGCCACATTTGAGAACATCTGAGCTACCCACTCCAGCTGAACTCAAGAGATCCAACAGCCTCAGCTTCTCATAGTAGGTGGTTCTAGAGATGTATTCCTCCATGTCCACTCAGGACTAGATTCAAGGTCAATGTAAAATATGGAAGTCTATCACATCAACTGCATGCTGCAAAAATTTGATACCATGAATTCCTAATAAAATAAGAACTATTGGAAAAAATTACATATCAGAAGTCTGCCATCTTTCATGAATGGACAAATGACAAATCCCTATTTTACAAATACAGATCTCAATGTATCCATGAAAACACATGGGAACACATAGGGAAACCTGAGCATTATCACATTCTGAACTATTTTCCATAATCACCCAGACATAACACTGATCCATAAAAATTTAAGAACATCTTAACCAGACTAACTATTCATATTCTCTAATCTATGTGGAAGAACAGTTTTCAATATATATATAGACCCAGGATGAGAAATGAAATTATGTGGGAAGAGGATGAAGTTCATATCAGTTCTGTCATTCTGGCTATATCTGGCATTGTGTAGAGGATACTAACAGGAAGCTGTGGGTAATGGCCTTACATCCTGAGACTTCTTTTCATCTAATAAACATATATAAAGATATGTAAATATATTTCCACCTAAGCAATATCCTCCAGTATATTAATATAAAGGAATAATAGCATATTGCAACTTATGCTAGAACTGTTTCCTTCTGAACTCCACCAAAAAGATGAGAACTATTTTTATGATAATAATAATGTGAACTTAACCAAATATATGTTGACAAAGCGTCAAACAAGGATTAGGTCATGTTAATTTGTGTTTATAAAAGAATGAACTGATAATGTCAATTCAGGATTGGATCATCATTTCCTCATACCTTCCAAAATTACAGAAAGATTAGTAAAGAGCATGTATCAACTATGAGAATGAGATTAAAATGTTTAAGGCAGAAACTTTTTGTGGTGGCAAGAAACTGGAAACTGATTGGATGCCCATCATTTGGGGAATGAGTAAATAAGTTATGCTATATGAATGTAATGGAATATTATTGTTCTATAAGAAACTATCTGCAGGATGGTTTCAGAAAAGCTTAGAGAGACTCACACGAACTGATGCTAAGTGAAATGAGCAGAACCAAGAGACCTTTATATACAGTAATAAGCTTATACAATGATCAATTCTGATGGACATGGCTCTTTCCAACAATGAGATGAGTGAGACCATTTCCAATGATCTTGTGATGAAGAGAACCATTTACACCCAAAGAGAGGACTGTGGGAACTGAATGTGGATCACAACATTGCATTTTCATTCTTTTTATTGTTTTCTTGCATTTTGTTTTCTTTCTCATTTTTTTCCCTTTTTGATCTGACTTTTCTTGTGCAGCAAGATTATTGTATAAATATGTATACATGTTAGATTTAACACATATTTTAACATGTTTAACATATATTGGACTACTTGCCATCTGGGGAGGGGGTGGAGAGAAGGAGGGGAAAATTTGGAACACAAGGTTTTGCAAGGATCAATGTTGAAAAATTATCCATGCATGTTTTGAAAATAAAAAGCTTCAATTAAAAAAAGAGAAATATATTATCAAAATAAAAATAAATAAAAATTGAAAAAAATTCTCTTTAAAAATATAAAAAGAAAGAATGAGATTAAGAATAAGTATCATTATTATTATGAGAAGAAGGGTTTAGACCTATAATTTCACTGGTATAGGGAACTCCTAATTGGGGAAATGAGGATCTGCAGCTGTTTTCCAACTTCTTGTTTTAGAGAATTGCCTGGGGTATTGACAAAGAAAGTGACTTGTGCGGAACTACACACTATCTATCACTATATGTCAGAAAATTTAAATACAGACTTGTCTGACTCTAGAGCCAACTCTCTATTTCCTACATAGCCCTGGGTCTCATTATCATTATTAATAATAATTATCATTAATACTAACAATAATGATAATAGACAACATTTTGGTAGCATTTTTAAGTTTACAAAGTTCCTAAATTGAAGTAGGATGGCTCAGTGGATAGTGAACTCTATTCAAAGTCAGGAAGATCTGGGTTAAAATTTTGCCTCTGATAAATGTTGGCTGTTTGACCCTGGGCAAGTCAGTTAAGCTCTATATATTCTAGGCAACTGTCTAAAAGTATATCCCAGGGAAGATGCTATTTTATATTGGTAGAGGGAGTTTTCATTACCTGTAAGTTCTCTATATCAGTGAAATCATAAGCCCAGAACCTGTTTTTTACATATTTTTTTCACTTGATCCTCTCAACAACAGAAAACAGGCACATTTTAAACATGGGACTTAAGCAGAATATACTAGGACATTTATTTATTTTAAGCATTGTGCTTATGATCATTTCCTCTCCTTCCTCTTCCTCTTGCTCTTCCTTCCTCCTCCTCCTCCTCCTCCTTCTTTTTCTTCTTTCTTCTTCTGTTCATCTACAATTTTAACATTCATCTATAAAATTACCTTGAGTTTTTTTCAAGAACAAATAGAAATGAGCACCTTCTTGGGCACAAATGAGCACATTTTAGAATTGCCTCAAGCCTTTGTGGGGAAAGGAAAGAGCTTCCCTTGGATATGCCTCTGAATAAAAACACATCAACACCGTTCCAATGAGATTTCTGAGGATCCCATCAAGGCTTAAATCTTCTGGAATGTTTTTTTTTTGCCATCATTCAGCATAATGTAAGATCTTCTTTAATCAGGGTGCTCCTCTCCCAGCTTGTACCCCCTGCCTCCAGCGTTCCAAGAGGTTCGAACTGTATTTACCCTTGTCTGCTCCTCAGAAGAGAGGACATATTTGTTTCTATTCACACCAGCCACTACTTTATGAATCTGATTTCAGTCATGATTTCCTAAGTGCCTGTGTAAAGGAAAGGGTGGAAATCAAGAACAAAACCAATAAGGCTCCCAAACCAGAAGCATATGTACCAAAGGGTAATTCGCCAGGCAAACAATGGCTGCTGAGCAGATGAAGCCGCTGAAATGTAAAATATTCCACAACGGTTTGGCAGCTTTGAAATGCTACACTTTCGAGATTTCATCTGTTAATCATCTGAGGGGACTCTCTCCTGCTAAACAGACGACAAACTCTTCCCTTTCTACTTTAACAACTGGAGGCATATTCAGAACAGCAGCTAAAGTGACAGATACTATGGGAAAAAAATGGAGAAAGGGGCAGCAACCTAGTAAAAGGAGAGGGAAAAAAAATTTTCCACTAGTTTTCACTCATCATTGGACAGAACTTCACCTCTGCCTCCATTCTTCACCATATGGAATTTACTCAAAGTCAATCACAGCAGTGAAATTTAAACCAGTGCTGTACACAAAATGTTCCTTCCTAAGTTAGGTAGGCCCTTCAAGTCAGTGGAATTTCAGATTTTTAGTATTTATAGAAAACTATTTTGTAGAGAATGATATTAAATCATATTGAGGAGCATATACTACCCATCAAATACCATTACAAATCAAATACAAGGTTTGCTAAAATGCAAAAAGGTTGATGCATAAAATATATTCAGATTAATTTATTCTCTTGATGAGATGGAGAACATTATGGTATAGTAGAACAAATGCTGATTTGGGTCTAACATTCTAGACATGACGTTTATCATACTTATTGTGTGATTTTAGGCAAGTCATTCTCTTTCTCTGAAACAAAATTTCTCAATATGAGAAACAAAAAGAAAGTTGAACCATACAATGTCTAAGTTCCCTTTCTAGCTAAGCATAGATTTCTATGGCAAGGGCTAAATATAGAAATGATATGCTCCTGAGAGTACACTTATTATGGACTGGTAAGACTATATTTTCTTAGAGTAGTGCAAATCTAATCAAGAGACTTTTAAAATGAAAACAAAGGAGGAAGAAAAATACCCTTTTCCTCTGTTGATCAATATACCAAATTCATTGGTATAAGAAATGCTAAAAAGTTCAAAATCCAAGGAAAGAGACAGAAATAAAACTGATGGCTTGAGACATCTATGGAGAAAAGATGAATAACATGTAAACTAGAAATCCTAATGTAAGAAGAAATTTGAATTAGTAAGACTTGAATCGAGTACTGAAAGTGTATAACCAATACAGAAGGAACAGAATAGGCAAAAGGGGTGTAGATAGATGGAATAATAAGAATAATAACCTACATTTATATAGTGCCTACTACATACCAGGCACTGTACTAAGCACTTTACAATCATTATGTTAAGGATATATTTTCAGATGTAACTCCAGAAATTAGAATGGGGAAATACGGTGTGGAACACTTTGGTAAAGAATAGCAGAGGAGGTCAGAACAGAAGAAAGACTGTCAAAGTAAGAAGCTACATTACATTATAGACCACTTGAATAGAAATGATAAATTGATGAGGAGTACAGGAAACAGATTATATCTGGAACAGAGATATGGGATAATAGTGATGGGGAACTTCAATTATCCCACATATTCTAAGTGGAATAGCTAATAATTTCCTGACATTCCTTAATGATAACTTCATCCTTCAAAATATGGAGGAATCAAGAAAAAGAAATTTATTTTAGATGTGATTTTCATCAACAAGAAGGAATTGGTTGTTGAGGTGTAGATGATAGGAACCTTGTGAGACAGAGAAAACTCCATTTTTGAATTTGTGATAGAGAAAGTATATATAGGAAAAGTCTGATGTCTCCTAGATTAGAAGTATCAATCAAATATGTAGCCTGTGGGCCACATGTGGCCTACGATACTCTTAAGTGTGGCCTCAACCAGGTTAAAATGTAATTGGCAAATGTTAAACAAATAAACAAAATACAATTAAACATAGATAAGAAGTCTAAGTCAATAGGAGGCTCTTGGATATTCTACAGTACAGAATAATGGACCTTGTTTGTATTTAGAAGTACAGATTTTTAAAAGTTAGTAGTAAAAATAGGGAGGATCTTGTGACCTAAAAATTTATTGGAGAAGCCAACTCACACTTGATGGGAAGTCCCTGAACATGGAAGTCTGAGACACAAAGGAAAATAATTGTGATGATGAAGAAAAAGGATCCTTGTCTAAAGAGACAAATGGTGGGCAGGGAACTTATCAACTAATTCAGATATTTAAAAAGAACACATGGTAATTGCTTAAAAATGTTTTTTTAATTTGAATATAAAAGATGGAAATATGGAAATGTATTGGAAGAATGAATACAGAGATGTGTCGTGATTCTCTAAGACTCATGTTAAGAATGTTAAATGACAGAATGAGATGTAACCAAGAAGAAAAACTAAGAAAAACAAAATAATTATTTTTGTTTTAAAAAAATTTGGAGAAAATATGATCAGAGAAGAGATGAGACTACTGGAGAGTTGTATATCTCTCATTTTGCTTCTTTTCTCTGCCAGAGATAAAGCTTGATGGACTAGATAGGTAAGGAGAAAGAAAGTACTTCATTGGTCTTGATGAGTGGAATAACAGAGCCAGGAGAGCTCCATTGCAGGCTAATTGCCAAATCTTTTCATTTCTTTCTCTACTTCTCTCATATATGTTGCGTTTTTTCTCCTCACACAGTCACACTTTTTTTATCCAAATTTCTCCAATAGCCTTCAACTTGGTCTCCCTGCCTCGAGTCTCTCCCCACACTAATCCATACATCCATGCTAATTGCAAAAAATGATTTTCCTAAAATTTCAGTCTAATCATGTTATCACTACCTACTTAATAACTTTAGTGGCTCCCTATTATCTTTAGCATCATATGTGTAAATTGTTTAATTGCCTCTTGGGCATTTAAAGCCAATCACAGCCTGAACTCATCCCATCTTTTCTAGTTGTTTTACACATGACTTTCCTTAGATTCTGTATGTCAGCCATATTGATCCACTTTCCATTTCTCACTGTGACAGTCAAGTACTACTAATATCAAGTACTATGGCTGTCCCTTTTACCTAAAATATTTGTTTTCTTCACCTGATTTCTTTCAAGACTCAACTCAAAAAGCACTTTCTATATAGGTCTTTCTTGCCCCACTACTCAGCCCTAGTGTTTCATTCTAAAGTTACCTTGTAACTGTTTTGTAGATGTTGTATCTATAGCTATTTCTGTACATTTTTATCTTCCTCATTAAAACAGAAGTTCCTTGAGGGTAGGAAATGTTTTTACTTTTTCTTTTTGTATCCTCAATGTGTAGCACAGTGGTTATCACATAGTAGGTTAGTAAGTACTTAATAAGTTCTTGATAATTGATTGATGATATTGATAAGACCTGTCCATGATCTTTGAAAGACAAGAAAGATGATGTTTTCATTCTTAGTTCTGGAAGAGTACCAATGACATCACAATTGTAGTGTCTTGATTTTCTTGTGAATTGGAATTAAGTGAGATGAGCTTCCTGGATTATGAAAGAGTAAATACCCTACTTTTCTTTCTTTTTTTTAATTAAAACTTTTTATTTGCAAAACATATGTATGGGTAATTCTTCAACATTAACCCTTACAAAGCTTTCTGTTACAAATTTTTCCCCCCTACTTCCCAGCCCTCCCCTAGATGGCAGGATACCCACTGCATGTTAATTATGTTAAAATACTTGACAAATCGAATATATGTATACATATTTCCACACTTATCATTTTTGTGCAAGAAAAAATATATCTACCTAATTTTCTTTAAAAAGGAAAGAGAATAGAATCTACAAACCAAAGGTCAATGAATATACCCTAATTAGGTCAATAAAAACTATAACAAAGTATTCATTGTAGCAGTTTTTGTGGCAATATACAAATATAAACAAAGTGAAGACTATCAGGGTTTGATTGAGCAAATTATGGCATAAAAGTTAAGTATAAGAAATTCTGAGAATTATAGGAAGATTTACACGAAATGAGACAGAATCAGGAGAATCAACAAACATTTAATAGTTGCCTGTTCTACAATTTTAAACCATGCATATTCTTTGACTCAGCTATACTATTACTGTATATAATCCAAAGACATGAGAGAGACAGAGAAAGAAGGAGGGAAGGAGAGAGAGAGACAGAGAGAGGAAAGGAAAGAGAAAGGGAGGAAGGGAGGGAGGAAGGAAGGAAGAGAAGAAGAGAGGGAGAGGGAAAAAGAGAGGGAGGAAGGGAAGGAGGAAGACAGAGGAACATTTATAGCAGCTCATTTAGTAGCAGCCAAGAATGGAATTAAGAGGGGGGTTTCTTAATAGGAGATGTATAAACAAATTATATCTGATTTTAGCTACATTGAAATGTCTCAAAGGAAATTGAGAAGATCTCTATGAACTGATGCAGAACAAAATAAGCAGTTCTAGGGAGGAAATTATGCAATGACAAAAATCGATACAGAGAAAAATAACTTTGACTTTAGAAATCTGATCATCGCAATGATAAACTGTGAGTCCAAAAAACTGAAGATGGAACCAATCACCTCTTGCCAGAAAACTGATGAACTTAAAATTCAGAAAGAAGTATACATTTTTAACTTGGCTAGTGTGGGATTTTGTTTTGCTGGACTAAACATGTTTCTAATGAAGGTTTTATTTTTCATTATTTTAAAAAATTGCTTGATTAGGACTGTGGTGGCAAGGGAAGGAACAGATTATAAGCTCTTACAGAAATAAATTAGTAAATATATTTACAAAAAAACAAAAAGTGATGTCAATAAAAAAATTAGATTAAAACTGAATACTCAGAAATTACAATGATTAAGTTTGTTCCCAGAGAAATGAAGAGGAAGGATCTCTCTCTTTTTAGTAGAAGGCTGGAAGACCAGGGATGGATATTGTTTTTACTCTTAATGCTCCCATATCAATTAGTTTTGCTCACCTGCTTTACTTTTTTTTTATAATAGAGCGATTATTTGGAGAAAGGAAAAGAAATGATTGCTTCAAATTATTGTGATATAAAAACAAAAGGCATCAATTAAAAAATCAACCCTATGGATTAATGAGTTGTATTTTGATACTTGCAAAATTCTAGGATAAATTATTAAAGTAATGCTTAGTGAACATTTCAAAAAGGGAGTGATCACAAAAAATCAGAAAAACTTCATTAAGATGAGATCATACCAAATTAAATTTATTTCCTTTTTTGACAGGCTCACTAAACTTTCAGATCAGAAGAATTCTTCAGATGTACACTATCCACATTTGAGTAAATGATTTGATAAAGTCTCTCATGGTTTCTTTTGGAAAAGATGGAGAGGTAAGAACTATTGAGAACTGGTTAAATACCTAGATGAAAATACTACTTGTTAATGTTCTGAAGTCAGCCTAAAATAGTTTCTCTAGTGGAGTTGTCTAGGAATATGTTCTTGACCATATGCTCTTCATTTTAACAATCATTCAGACAAAAGTAGAGAATGATATACTACATTTGAAGATGACACAAAGCTGAAATAAAGAGCTAACGTATTGAATGACAGAGTCCAGATCTATAAAGATCTTGACTGGTTAAAACATTGTGCTGAATTTGATAAAAATGAAAATCCAAAGAAATGAATGCAAAGCCTACACAAGTTTAAATAATCAACTGCACAAATATGAGAAGAGGGAGCCTTGACTAGATACCCATCTATAAGGAAAATATTTGAATGTTTTAGAGGACAAGTTCAATATGAATCAAAAAAGTGATATAGAAATTTTAAAAATGGTATTAGGTTGCATTGAAGGGTATAGCATACCAAACTAGGAGAGTATTATTATAATCCTCCTTAATCATTCATACCTAAAGAATTATATTCAGTAATGGGTACTACTACATTTTGGGAAGGATATTTATATTCTAGATAACCAGAAAAAGGGTATCAGGTTAGCAAGGAGTCTTGAGATAATATCATATCAGAATTGACGTGCAGAACCAATTAGAGAAATAACATTTCTAACGGAGTTCCATAATTGTTATCCTCAAATCTAAGGGACTGATGGGAGAATCTGACTTGCTCTTCTTGTGTCCAGTCATTAAATGTTTAAGTGCATACTATGTGACAGGAATTGTGCTAAATTCTGGGAATATACCGAAAAGCAAAAATAGTTCCCGTTCTTAAAAACCTTAGGCAAAATGTGTAAATAACCACGAAAAATCAAGAATATATATATATATATATATGTGTCTGTGTGTGTGTGTTACATATATATATATATACAATTTATAAACTATATATATGTACTATATATATATACATTGTATATATATATATATATATTAATATACATATATATGCATATATAAAGATCAAATTGGAGATAAATCTCCATAGGACCAAACTAGGAATACTGGGTAGTTTAAGCATGATATTCATTATCATTATTATTTCTTTGACTTCTCTGTTTTACCCCTCCAGTACTAGCTTCCACCCCCCTACTCTTCTCCTTTCCAGTTTTCTTTTCTATTTTATCTTCCCCTTTTAAATTGTTAGCCCCTTGAGGGCAGGGATTATTGTATTTCTTTTTCATATTTGTATCCTCAGTGTTTAGCATAGTGTCTAGCAATAGTGGGCACTTAATATCCCATGATATTAATATTATGATATCCTATGACAATATATCATAGGATAAATAATTTCTGTTGTAATTATTATTATTATTAATACTATAGAGATTAAAAAGTAGAATCATCTGTCTCAGGAGGTAATTGATTCCCCCTCATTTCTTCATTCTAATAATACCCAGCAATTTATACATGACTTTCAAAGTTTGCAGAGCACTTTGCACATGCTATCTCATTTGATGCTTACAACAACAATAGATACTATTTATTATTTTCATTTTCCAGATGAGGACATTGAAACAAAGAGAAATTAAATGACTTGTTCAGGGTGACAAAGCTACTAAGAGTTTGAAGCAGGATTTGACTTTTAGTCTTCCTTACTTAGCTTTCCCAACTGATTCAGTGAATTTTCTGAGTTGAGTCCATAATCTTTCCTGTTTGGATGATTTTAACTATTTTTCCACCAGCTCCTGCCCTTCAATTAAAGAGTTACTTTGTGTCCTTCAAGCCCATAACCTTTATTATAGCATTTAAAATTCAGAAGGTCATTGCAATTGACAAATAACCTCTGGGAAGAATCAGTCCCATCATTTGCTCACCCACTCCCAAAGTTGTCTGGAATAGCTAAATATTTTAGAAGGATCTAGAACAGTCAAATTTTTAGAGCCTACTTGATGAATAAATGATGCTATAATTTCCATCTAATTATTGTCTAATGCTCTCTAATTCACTTCAGATTGCTGTTTGACTTTTTTTCCTGACTTGATAACATTTCAGTTGACACAAAAGAAACAGCTTCATGCAGCATTGGATTAGGTGTCTCTATATGCCATGGAAGAAAAATAGCTATTCAAATTCCTCATTTGAGTTGGAAATGGGAGAGGGGGGCAGGTGGGAAGAGCAGAGGGTGCTCCTATAAATTTAAACCCATCCAAAACATGCCTTTAAATTTTAGTTTAAAAGAAAGGGGGGAAATCCTGAGTGTCTGAGTCCGAGATTCTATTCTGCCAAGTTTTGAGCATGGAACAGATTTTTACGGTTGAATTATAAGCTCCTGAAAATAG
>JAJPUD010001711.1:296004-383897 GCA_023553655.1 Myrmecobius fasciatus | reverse complement strand
AAATTTTAATTAATCATAATTTTATTTCCTTTTTTGCTGTTTCCCTCCATTTAGTAGCAATTTTTTACTCTGAGGAGAAAGAAAAAAATTAAAGGTGATATCAGGGATTTAATTTTTAAGACAAGTGTTTCAATGATGTGCCAGCATCTGTAAACATTCAGTTCAAAATCTTACACCTTCTAAGCCTGGACAATCATAATGTATATTTGGGTTGTTCACCTTATGGTACTTGGAGTTCTTTATCACCTCCACTCAAGATTCAGATGTGGTCACTTTAGGCAGGAAAGCAGAAAAGGCAACTTTAATATATCTTACAAGAATGTGTAATTTAGAAGAGTGTGATGGTACCTGATGGTTAGGTTTATATCAAAGCAAGTTAACCAGCACAATTTGGTTCCTCTAACTAAGCATTCTGGTTAATACAGGTTTGATTCTACATCGATTTCTGTGATCTACCAACTATTCCAATTTATACAAAATCATAACTACATTGATATGAATGTACTAAAATAAATATTGTGATAGCTTTAGCATTAAAAAAGAACATGGAGAACATTAAGTCTTTTTTACTGATTTTTTTTTTACTGATGAGGAAACTGTCATTTTACTGATGAGGAAACTGAGGTTCAAAGAGTTCAAGTACAACTAGTAAGTATCTGAAGCAGGATCAATATGACACAATGCCATCAGGTCAGATGAAGGAGATATGGGGGGATCAAGAAAAGCTATTTGGAGGGGATGGCAATTGAACTGACCTTTTGTGGATAAAGTTGACTGTCAGCAGGCAAAGGTATTGATGAAAGGCGAACTACAGTCCCTGAGTATGGTTGTCTTTCTTCAGAGGTGAGGAAGTTGTGAGACCTGTTCTGAGGTTACAATAAGTAATCAGGTTGCCCGTGACCTGAATGATTGAAATTGCAAAGGCTGATTCCTCCTAGTGCCCATACATGCTTGGTATATCCTTGAAAAATTCTAGGATAAGGACTTGACTTATGGATTCCTTAAAAAAGGGAACTCCCAGATGAGAAAGTTCCATTTACCAATAGAGTAAGCCTTTCCCTGAAACTTATTATCTTGGGGAACTGCCTAAAGCAGAAGTGTCAAACCTAGTGCTAACTGAACCCAAGGGATGGAATAGGGTGACTGGTGAAAATTGGAGCACTGTTCAATTGTCTTTGACGCCACCTAGATGTTCCTCTCTGGACCATTGGAACCACATTAAAATGCAATGTCTGGAAATATTTAACAAAATAAGTAAAAACAAAATACAAGATAAATAATGTTAATTTGTGATTTTTCTAGTCAATATACAGGGATTTTTATTAGTAGCCTCTGTTTCTATTTGACCTAGAATACCAGGTTAGGTTAAATGACTTGCCCAGGATCACACAGTTATTACAGATCTAAAATGGAACTTGAATCCAAGTCTCCTTCTCCCCAAAGTAGACTGGATACTTTGTGGCTGCCTCTCACTTATTTAAAATGAAACAATTTGAATCCTTTGTATTAATAGGAATACTGACTTAACTGACTCATAGACTGTCAAAGTTGGAATGGATATTAGGTATAATATAGAACCAAAAATACAGAGAAGATAATCGAGTTCCAGAAAAAAAAAAAGAAAAAAAAAGATTTCTTTCTGGATCACAAAATGAGTTTGTGGCTTGGACTAAGACTTGCTTCTCAACTCCAAAAGTACATTCTCCCCATTATACTGTGTTGTTTCTTCTCTGTTGAGGAAATACCTGTAGTCCCTTAATATCTTTCTGTCATAAACATAGCACTAAGTAATCTTCAAAAATATGCAAAGAGCTCATTAAATTGATGTTATTTAAAACATCTGCTTAAGAAGAAAGACTATGAGAACTAGCCTTATCAAGTGATAAATTGTTTATAATCAATATTTCTCTGTTTCAGGTACTTGGATTCTACCACAGATATCAAAAAACATAGTACAAATGGATTAGCAATTCATCACTCACTTACTTTCATTTTAAATGGTTTGTGGCTTACTTATTTATTTTTCAAATAACTTATGAAAACCTCTAATTGGGAGTGATTGGTAGCAAGATTTGTTTAGGGATTGTGTCAAACATAATAGATGATGAGAGGCAATGCTACATTGGAAACCTTTTGTGCTGTGTGTGAAATGCTCAAAGTGATTGCAAATGTGACACATTCCAAATCCAGAATCATCATCTCCTTTCTGGGGGAAATAGTGCTAAAAATTCCGCCTTGATGTTCAGATAGCAAGAGCAGGCTCAGGGGCCTTTGTGTGGGAGTTCTGTGTATTGTAAATAATATGAGAAGCTTCCAAAATTCAAGGATTATTTTTAAAACATAGATTAGAAAAAAAAATCAGATGAGCTTAAAAGTAAAATTAGACATCAGGGCTTTGTTCCATCTGCTGCTATCATTGTTTTTGTGTGCTAATCATCTCTTAACAAGTGTCATTGTTCCTGATCTCAACAAAATGTAACAACTATTACATCTCCACAGTGATGTTAATCACAGACTTTACAGGAGGAAAAAATTAAATTGTTTAATTCCTTATAGTGAAGGCCAAATTTAGCAGCCAAGAATGCCATGTACAGTCATCCCTGAGTTTCTGGGGAGAGCAAGAAAGCAGGTTGGAGAGGGGATGTGAAAATGAGGATATGGAAGAAAAGTAAAGGACTTACTTCTTTCCTCATTCTCTCTTTCTCTGCCCTTTGTCTTCTAAAACCATTTATTTTTTTTCTTTGCCAATTCTCCCACTCAATCAATTAAAAATTGTTAAACAATTACTATGTGCAAGGCCCACAGTGGGGGTCCTCTGGCAGCACTGAGCTGCACATTGACTGTTGGCATTAAAACCTGCCCTTGAGTCTTACTCTGAAATTGTATGTCGTCTTTATCTTTTTCAGCCTCAGTTTCCATATTGTAAAAATGAAGATAGTAAAACCTCTAGCTCAAAGAGTTGTTGTAAGGATCAAATGAGATAATAAATGCTTTGCCAATCTTAGAGCATCATATAAGTGGTGACTATTATTATCATTATTTTTAGTTTCATTTTTATTACTCATCTTTATGCACTGCAAAGAGAACAGCTTCCAAAGTGTCCCAGTCTCACAGAAGATTTAATTCTCTCTCCCACAATCTTAGTGATGTCATGTCAAAGTAGGGACATCTCATGGAGTTTGTTCTTCTCTATTTCAACCCTTATAGATTCTGGACCCATAAAGTTTTGCTCAGGGAGTAATGGCACTATCTTCTGTCTCCAAGAGCACCTCCTCATCAGTCCAAAATTTCATTGCTATGACTGCAGATCACAAAGTCCTTATTCCTTTAGACACTTGGAAAGTGTATTCCTTGCCCTGGGGAGCATGCATAACTTTTTCAAAAGCTGATAACAAACCCTAATTTTTCCTAAGTTATCTCACTTAAATACTCAAAAAATCTTTCCTGAGTCAAGTGAGTGAAAATATTCAAATCGCTTACCAACCACATTTCAAGTAAAGAAGGTGAAAAGGAGGAAAAGTCACATTTTATATAATGCTTTGAAGTTTACAAGGTACTTTTCCCACAACTATCCTGTGAGATAGAGTACAAATATTACTCCTATTTTACAAATAAATAAAACAAAGAAGTGACATAACTTGAGATCTCGCGGCTAGTGTGTTAAAGGCAAGATTTGAACTGAGGGGTATAGGATGTGCACATAAATAATTATATACAAAATAAAATACATGCCCATAAAAGATATGTGAACATTTATAGAAGGGAGAGACCACTTCTGAAAGATTGGAAGATTCAGAGAAAACTTCATGGTAGAGTTGAAGTTTGAGCTGGAACTAAATTAACAAGCATTATTTATTAAGCACCTCCTATGTGTCTGATACTATGCTAAGTGCTAAAAATAAAGCAACAAAAACAAACAATTGTTATCCTGGAGAAGCTAAAATCTTATTGAGGAAAAGACATGAAGCTAGGAAAGCATGTTTGGGGAACAAAGAATAGAATCGTTTGACTGGAGTTTAGCATAAGTGACCATCAGTTAAGTATGGCAAAATATTATTTTATGATAAAGCTTTGAATGTCAAGTTGAGGAGTTCAGACTTGGTTTTATGGACAGCGGGGTTTTTGTTGGGATTTTTTTGGTCTTTTTTTTTCTTTTAGCAGATGAATAAATGGCATTATTAGCCTTAATGATTAGAATTTATCACTTGTATATTGGATGGTATGTAAAAGGAAGAAAGAGTTGGGAAGACTGATTAAGCAACTAATGAGCTTAAGTCCCAACACAAAGACAACTTTTTCTTATTCTCCATCTTGTCCTTTATTCTCCATCTCCTGAGTTCTTTGCCTCCTTTTCATATCACTGAGCTTCACCCCACCACTAGCTTGCCTTTATTCATACACATGTGCTACTAAAACAAACTGGAGAAAATAACAAACTATACTGATTTAGTTCTGGTACAGATTTACAGTACATAACTTCAGCTGGGCTCTCAATACTGCAAGGCAATCCTTTGACATTCCCTAATTAAAGCACTATCCTACTATCTACATTGGCATTTCCAAACCTTTTTGTTACTCCTCAAATTGTCCATGGCTCCTCTACCCCCACACAAACATACTCTCTTAGCTAAGAAACTGAGGCAATTTGTTGAGAGTTCCCTCTTCTCCCCTCCTCATCTCAATCAGCCAGATACCTTCTGATTTAATTTGTTTGGATAGTGGGCCTGCTTTGGTTCATGTCCTGCTTCTGACATATTGACTGGCTGGCTATGGACAAATCATTTAAACTCTAAATGCTCCAAATAATTCTCTAAGACTTACTTGCAGTGAAGGTTCCAATCTACTTTAGGTGAGAGAATTTCCTTACCAATAAGTTCTCTGTAACAGTGAAATCAGAAGTCTTATCTCTATCCTTAGTACTTACTTAAGACTATATTTGTTTTGTCTGAATTTGTTGAACAAGCAACACTTGTTGAATTTTTTTTTGATTTATTCATTCAGCTTTACTATTTTTGACACAAATCACAAAATGCCATATGTGGTTGCTACTCAATTCTTAGAACCTCCATTGAATCCAAAGAGCTGAAAATATCATTAGATCTCAATGTTGCATATGATGGGATACTTGAACATCAAGAAGTAGCTTGAATTAATCATTAAAAATATTCTGATTTGGGTGTTTTAATTCATAACACTGACCTTCTTCAAGCCAACTACTTCTCTCTCAAATTACTGACTAGGATGTATGGTAATGATCATTATTGGGTATACTTGCATCTTGCAAGTAACTATTAAACCACTAGAGGGCAAATATATTCATTTAGCCAGACTTATTTATACTCAGTTATCACATATGGTGGACATAACTAGTGAAAATATATTCAAACAGTATATATAGATACCACATGTGCTTTCTGTTATACAATAGGTCACATTAAAAGCTCATCCAAAATTGATTCAAGAATGGTCACAAGAAAAAAAGGCCTGTTCTCAAAATTACTTAGGAAAATGTTCATATCAGTTATTTTTTTATTTCTAAATTTAGTCAGGGAATTATTGAATACCTAACACAGAAGAGACCTTTTTAGGATTAACTTGGTTCAGCCCTCCTCTCATTGTACAGATGTGGAACACTGGGACCCACAGAGGAGGAATGGCTTGTCCAAAATGATACAGCTGTTTAGTGATAGAATTATGACCAAAACCTATGTCTCCTGACTCTAGTGTGAATTGACTATGTTATCTTTTCATGATGCATCTAGCTTTTCCCTCAACAGCTTTTAGCAATTTAGCTTTAATACTAATCATTAATCATTCAACAAATATCTATTAAGCACTAATGACTTGAACTATACTCAACTGAGCATACAAAGAAAGACAAAAGCTTGTTCCTGCCCTCAAGAAACTTGCATTTTAATGGGGAATACAATATATAAAATATTATATGCAAACAAGATATTTATGTTGTTGTTTCAGTTATTTTCTAATCTTTTCTGACTCTTTGTGATCCCATTTGAGGTTTTCTTGGCAGAGATACTGGAGTGGTTTGCCATTTTCTTCTCCAGCTCATTTTATAGATGAGAAAACTGAGGCAAATAGAGTTAAGTGACTTGCCCAATGTCACACAGGGCACAAGTGTCTGAAGCCATATTCAAGAGAAAGAAAGAAAGCCAGATGAGAGAGACAGAGAGAGAGAGAGAGAAGAAAGAGTAGAAGGAGGAGGAGAAAGAGAAGGGGGAGGAAGAAAAGGAAGAGGAAGAGGAAGAAAAGAAAGATGAGAAAAAGGAGGAAGAGAAGGAGGAGCAAGAGGAGAAGGAGGAAGAGGAGAAGAAGGAGGAGAAGGAGGGGGAAGAGGAGAAGAAGGAGGAGGAAGAAAAGGAGGAAGAGAAGGAGGAGGAGAAGAAGAAGCAGAAGAAGCAGAAGAAGGGAGAAAGAGAAAGAGAAGAAGGGAGGAGGAAGAAGGAGAGAGAGAAAGCCTTTTTAGTCCTTCAAATTTTATTCCATTAAATTCTTCAGTCTTTTGTAGTAAATGTATAGAGTTGGGTCATTCCATGAGGTACTATAGGTAAGAATGAGTAGTTTTTAAAGGCTTAGATCACTTAATGAATAATAAAGAAAAATTGGGATATTTTTGAGGTTCAATCCAATTCAATACAATACTTTTATTATATATCAAGGATGGAATCCCAAATTAGATGGATTTTATGGATGGTCCAATGTTATAGCATTTCTCACTACTATTTCCTGTGATAGTCCATGACAATTTGGTATAGCTTTAACTGCTTGTAATTTTTTTTATACCAAGTGTAAATCTGTGCTTAAATATCCCATTCCTTCCTGGAAGTTATGAGGCTAAAGGGAATAAAGTCACTACCAAATATGATACAAATACTTAAAATTAAGGATTTTCTCCATAGTTTTCCATTGGATGAGTTTTCAGACTCCAATAAGCTACTTGGTTCCATATATAGGTTGAAGATCCCTGCATTCATCTCTGCCTTTCTGTATGACCTTATATCAGTCCCTTAATGTCTCTAGGAAAGTGTATGTATGTGTGTGTGTGTGTGTGTGTGTGTGTGTGTGTGTGTGTGAAATAAGGACAATGCAACCTTTACCAGATGTAGGTGAGGAGAAAAGATCAGATAGTATTTGAAAAGTGCTTTGAGTTCCAAGGAAATGTGGTTTTGTGAGTTATATAAATACGAGTTATTACACAGTATTATTTTAACCTGGACCAAGTTTAGATTAGTTGTATGAATCATTCATCAGCCTTTACTTTGTATAATTAGAAACGTGTGGTTCTCAAAATCTTTGGGAATCAAGTTAATGGAAAGGCAATAGGATGGAAGAGCGTTTAAAAGTCATTGACTCCTGATTTAAGGGCAAATATATATTGATTGATAAAAGAAACTATTATCAACTTTTAATTTTTTCAATATATTTGGTGATATTTATTTGGGGGCAGATTTTTGATCATCTTGTGAATTCTTGGTTGCCCCATTAGTCTCATTCATATTTTCTGCTCTTCCTTGTCATATAAGGAATAGAGCTATGTTCGTACAATAGACCTTTCATTTTGTTCCTAGGATCTTTATTTTACAGATGGGAAAACTAAGGATGGGGAAAGTTAAGTACCTTTGCCTAAGGTCATTTGTCAAGTAAGTAGCAGAGTCAGTATTTGAACTCAACGTCTACAAATCTAGTCCTCTTTCTGTTATACCATATTGTCTCTTTGGTGGACATTGGATCTATAAATTCTGAAAGAACCATAAAATGCAGACGTTAGTTTAATATTACTATGTAAACTATTTGTCAGGGGGGATGTTCACTAAATGAGTGCTTTTCTCTCAATAGCATAATTCAAAGAGACTTATTTACCCTTCTTTTATTGATATTAATATTTTCAGAACAATGAAACTGATAGTTAAACTGTGTTAAAAGGAAGGTATTTTCAATCCTGCTAATCAGGGAAGGAAGAAAGAAGGAAGAGAGAAGAAAGAAGAAGAAATGAGTCACCCAACTAAGTGATTCAGTGGATAGACTGCTGGCCCTGGAATCATAAAAATCTAATATCAAAACTGGCCTCAGATATTTACTTAAGTACTTAAACACTATCTGCCTCTATTTCCTCATCTGTAAAATAAAGATAAAAGTACAGGTTTGTTGTAAAGGTCAAATGAGATAATAATTGTAAAGCGCTTCATCAATTTAAAGCACTATGTAAATAATAATAATGTTAGCTATTATTATTAATATATCCAACAAATGAGCTCAGAAACATTGCTATCCATCTTTTTTTTTCCATAGGTAGGTTTTCACTTAATAGTCACTTGGGTGTTCAGAGGTATATGAACTCTTGAGGATACCACTAGTTGACAAAGACTATTGGAAATAAAAGTGTTGCCCTGCATCTGCAATGCACCAAAAGAGAAGGGTGAGAGAAGGTAGAATAAAATGTTCTTTGAAAGAATGAAAACAGAGAATGAAAAAAAAGAAAAGGAAAATCTATTTCACCATGGAGACAGAGTAAGGATTTGGAAGTGTCAAAGGATAGAGAGCAAGGGTTATTCAGATTCTACCTCTTGCCTTGTGAGTCTTGGGGCAGGAGCAAAAAAGCAATTCTACCTTGAAAGAATATTAGTGAGACACTAGTCTGATAGAAAAACTATATTTGATTAAGGCAGAGAGGTGACAAAATGACAGGAGACAAAAAAATGACAAGATATATTATCTTAGCAAGATGACAGGAAAGATTTGCAAAGGAAACAAACCAGTTAACGATAGAGAAGACATTTTAGAGAGCTTATTGTAAGGGACAGACAAAGAAATCAATGATCAGGGGAAGAATAGTATTAAGAGCAAAATATATAGTTAAAATATTAAGGGTAATGAGTTTATTCATATAGTCATGATGGACCAGGACAGAGGTTCTTAACTTGGATAGTGATATATATATATGAAGTAGTGAGTGTGTATACAATTATATTAAAATATATTTGTAATAATTTTAATATAATTGATTTCCTTAGCAATCCTGTGTATTTTATTTTTGTATTTAAAAGCATTTCTAAGAAAGGTATAAGTATCACTTGAAGAGTTCATGACACAAAAAGAGTTAGGAATTCTTGCTAGAGATTGAGGAAGTATATATTTTGGAGAGTTACATGGGAAGAATTTGATAGGCATAGGTTACAGGGGATAGAGAAGGCAAAACATATAGTGGGAGTTATTTTTGTATATCTGGTTGAAGTTAATGTGAGACAGGCAGTTGGGCTATGATAGAAACTATTATAGAGCTCTGGGAGTAGCTTGATCTTGACTTGCACCCTACCATGAAGTAATCCATCAAAACATCTATTTGGCTTCAATTATACCTAAAATTTCCCAGGTTGTGCTTTATTAAAAAAAAAATAACCCTTAGCATTTTCAGAGAAATGTAATTTATAGTATTCAGAGATGCCTTCAAATGGTTATAATGGATAACTCTATTTGTTGTAAGGATTCATCTTTTAGATGTTTACGCACACATACACACATATTGTACTTAATGCAAGTCAGTTTAAAAATCAAATTTGAAATTCTGCTTTAATCCTCAAAATGCTTATTTTACTTAATTTTTGTCATGAAAAATAAAGTCTCTATTGTCCCTCCCCCTAAAAAAAAGAATGGAAGCAGTGTTTAAAGAAGGAAACAATAATAAGAATGTGAAAAGGCAGGAGGGAATTATTAATCTTTGTAGGAATGTTGGAAAGTGAAAGAAAATGATACAGAAAAAGAAAGTTAATAGGACTTCCTGAACAATTAAATCTAAATTATAGATATATTCTGACTGTAGGAGGATAATAAGGGGGTTTTAGTAGTCTAGTTGATAGAGTGTTGGACTTGACCTTATGTAGATTTGAGTTCAAATCCTACCTCAGAAACTTATTAGCTGTGTCACTCTAAGAAAATAATTGCTCTGGGTTTCAATTTCCTTATCTATAAAATGAAGAGCTCAGAATCCATGGTTTCTAAATTTGAATCTTTTGTCCTTTGATCTCAGGAGGAATAAGATGTTTCTGCTCCAAGAAATGATAATGTGGCTCAAAAAGTATCACTAAGTGAGACAGCATTCTATCAAATGGTCAGTGGGAAATGAACTTAGTAGTTGTGATTGGTGAGTGACTATCTTTAGAAAAACTATGATTGATGTAACCATTTATTGACAATAGAAACATGCCATCTTCCTGGAATGTATTTAGAATAAGACAGAAAGGTTGCCAAGACTTATTAAGCACAGTGATTATTTTTGGTGTTTCAAATGATCATTAACTAATAATATTACTAGAAGAAACCCAGGAAGCATTGCTAAGGATAGTCAGCTTTAATGAACTCCTCATTCCACTTGACTTTCCCCAAATTCTAAAAACCTTAAAGACAGCGTATTTTCATCACTAATGCTGATTGAAAGTAAGGAAAAGAAAGTTATATTTTAAAAAGTAAATATCTAAAAAGTTGAATTTCTGGACCATAGCTTTAAATATAAGAACAATGAATAGACGCTTATCCTTTAGCAATAAAAGTTGATAAAAACCATCATTTTAAATCTGATCAAGAGAGGTTTAAATTACAAAGGGAAGAGGAGGGAGAAAACTGTCTATATGGATTTCCAATTGGACAGGCATTTTTGGACATTTTTAAAAATTATTTAAAATGTATTTATTTTGTTTTTACATCACAACATTTTGCCCAGTGTTTATCATTGTCCCACTGAGAGAGATTCTATGTAATAAAGGACATTTTAAGGAGAAAGAGAAGAAAATCAACAAAACTCAATAATACTTCAAAAAAAACTCGATAATATAAACAATGTTGAATACCTGTGAAGCTTCCACAGTGTAGTGTAGGGCGGGATTTCTTCCCATATATCTAATTTGGAGTCATCTTTGTTTTTTGTAATTTGGTAACAATCATTTTTATTGTGTTGTGATTGTTTTACTTCCCATTTACCTTATCATAATTCATTGTCTGTTATTTCTTGACTGCTTACTTTGTTCTGTATCAGTTTTTATTAGTCTTTCCTGCTTCTCTATATCCATCACATTTATTGTTTTTACAGCACAGTAATATTCTATTAATATATCACAATTTATTTAGCTGTTTTTTAATTGAGGTGAAATCTACTTTGGTTATAGCCCTTTGCAACCATAAATATTTCTGCTATAAGTCTCTTCATGTACATGGGGATTTTCTTCTCATTAATGGTTTTCTTAGAATATATATTCTAAGTGGTTGATTCCCTGGATCAATGGTCATTTTAGTGACTTTATTTGTTGTTTTTGTCATTGTTCAGTCATTTTAGTCATGTTGGACTCTTTGTGACTCCATTTGGGGTTTTCTTGGTAGAGATACTACAGTGGTTTGCCATTTCCTTCTCAAGTTCATTTTACAGAGGAGAAAACTTAGGCAAATATAGTTAAGTGACTTGCTCAGAGTCATATAACTAGTGAGTATCCAAATTTGAACTCAGGTTTTCCTGATTCTAAACCTGATGTGCAATCCACTGTGCCAGTGACTTTATCTGGACAATTCCAAATTGCTTTCCATTATGGTTATACTGATTTATAGCTCTACCATGAACATATTGTTCTTCATATGACCTTCCAACATTGACTTTCCTATCTTTTGTCACCTTTGTTGAGTGTGAGATGAAACCTTAGAATTGTTCTGATCTGTATTTTTCTTATTATTAGTGATTTGGAGCATTATTTCACATAGTTTTATGTAGTTGATGTAATTCTTTTGAGAATTGTTTGTTCATATCCTTTGATCATTTATCTATTAGTGAATGTTTTTTGTTCATATGAATGATTTTTAGTCATATATGTGTTTGTATGTGTGTATGTTATCCATTTTGAGACACACACATATATATGTAAATATATGTGTATATATATATGCATATATATATATATATAATTTATTGTAGACTATGACATAAGATATTTATCTAAGCCTAATTTCTAACTCTATTGATTTTTAGTTTTCCTGGAAATTTTGAAAAATCAAATAGGGATTTTTTTCTCCTAAGTTATTTCTGTTTGAGTTTCATCAAACATTGAAGAAGTTCATTTGGCATATCACCCTGGGATTGAGCTGTATGATTAGTGGATGACTGAGTGAAAATTCATCTAATCCTCTATATCTAGCTATTTCATGAGCTCATTTCATCTCATCCAACATTTGCCAAGAAACCAGGGCCTACCTAATGCAGACAACATTGATTTATCTGTTGCCACAATATATATGTTCCATCTCCATTTTCCACCTTTTGAACTTGAAATAGGATTTAATCAGTGTTGCCATTGTTAGTCTAAACAGTGTGACAGTCAATAGCCTTATGACTCCATTCACAATCTTTATGACTGTTTAGACCAAAATACCCTTCCATAGTCTCCATTCCTTCATATATACGCTATAGCCCCCTCTTAGAATGCAAGTTCCTTGAAAGGAGGGACTTTCTCATATTTATATTACATAGTAAGCTTGCCTTAAATGCCTTTTCAATCATTTTCAGTAGCATGGAAGGGAGTTTTTGGTCAGATTTAGGTTAGACTAGATGGCGTCTAAAGTTCTTTGCAACTCTGAGATTCTATGACTTTGTGCTAGTCACAGTGTAATAGGTAGAAAACCACATTAGGATTGCAGTTAGATTTGGATTGGGAGTCATAACTGTCACTCAGTAATTTTAAAATGATAGGTAAGCCACCTAATACCTTGCAGCCTCAATTTCATCATCTATAAAATGGGGATAAATAAATCTTACCCTGTCTATCTCATAGGAATTTTGGAGGAAAAAAATTCATAAACCACAGTACATGATAGAAATGTGAATTATTATATATCATTGAACTACTTTCATTATTTGGGTGATTTTTACTGAGTCCAATTCTACTTAAATTTATTTATATTCACAGGTCACTTTGATTAAAACAAAAAACAACATGCTGCCCATTTTAGAAGCCAACTTTTCTTCCGAGATTCAAATTTTAGAATTTAATTTTTTTCCTTTTTAATTTAACATCTAGGGTTTGGAGGGTTTTGTGGGAAAGTGTTCTTTTATTTTTTTGGCAAAATATACCCTGTTCCTTAAAAGAAAAAAAATGTCCTTTAGGTTTCTAGGACATCATTTCAGTCTTGTAAGAGAACATTTTAAAGAGAAGAGAGTAAATGAAGTAGAAACATTCAGATTAAATTTCCTTTGAAATCCATGGGTTTTTAAATTAAGGGAAAGTGATTGGCAAAACATGTTTTGGTTTTTGCCGAAACCGAAATGTTTGAAAAACAGTTCAAGATGTTCTTCCCAATCCCAGCCACATCCATCTGGGTTCACATCTATCCTTAGTTGAAATCTATTTTTATATTCCCAAAAGTTTGCTGGAAGTCTTCAGCTTATGAAAGGCAAAGAGAACAGAGTCTCTCATTCATAGACAATGCCCACCATACTTCTCCCTAGTGGGTGTATTCAATGTATTAAAGATCCTAAAACCTGGTCATCATTTGAGAATTCTGTCCCTGACTTTTTTTCATTTGGAGAAGTCATGGTGTTTAGTTGGGGAAGAACAAGTGGTTTCAATTGATTCTGGAGGTATACAGATGGCAATAAGTTAATGGTTTCAGATGCTGGTTGCAGTGGGAACCAAAGTACAATAAATTCTGTTTTCCCACATGTTTGGGTGTTGTGGTTCATCAAATATTCTGGCTAATGATGAAGGGTCATATATACCATATATGGATGACTAATGGTGAAAGAAAGAGCATATCATAAGATGTAGCTAAAATATTCCTATTATTCTGAGCATAATTTCTCTGACCTTTGATGATCAGGATCTGACATATAGTTTTGTTATGTCCTGGAGTTATTATTGTGAATATAATATCATTTTTCTGAGGAAGTATGGAACTGCTAACTAACAGACTACTGGGTAAGGGAAAGATGGGGCACTATAAACAAAATTAGAACTAGAAAAAGATGATCAGAACTTTGCCACAGGGTATAGAAAAATACATGTACTTTTTCAGCAGCATAGGGGCATTATTAAATGAATTTTCCTTTCTAGTCAACTGATTTTGTCTTTTTAAAAATAATTCTTGCATGATTTTTGTGTCATGAATATATGATATATTACATATATATATGTATATATATATATATATATATTTGATTGGAAGATGAATTTCATGTTGCTTGCCTCAGGTGTGATTTATATTCTTTACCTGAGGCACAATTCATGAAACTTACCCTGAATACCAAAATTGCTATTTAAGGTTATGACTAGAGATATCTGTGGGAAAAAGGTTATATAAATATTGTGGATAAAAATAAAGTACCTCAGAAACATAGGCTATGGTTACCAATTACTTAAAATATAGAGTAATAATTTTTACTGGTATATTTTTTTTCCTATTGATAGAAAAACTACCCATGGTGGTTAAATGAGAATTGGGAAGAGACTTTTCTAGCAGTTCATCAATTCTATGCTCATCCATCTTTATGGATGAACAATTATCTCATTATATTACTTGGTATGATAGAAAGTATTTTCTTTAAGTTCTAAAAAAAATTTTCCCCTTGACATAATGTGACTTGGAAACTCTGCTGCATTGCAACATTTTTTCTTTGTTCTTTATTGACTATTTCAAAGGGGTAGGAGTTACTTACTTTTCAATACATGGACCACATTGTGACATTGTGTGCTCCAGGATCTGGGTGTGAGAAAATAGGGGGAAACACATTATCACTATCTTCCTTAAAACAAATAAGATTCTGCTATTCAGTCAAGGATACGTGAGTAACAGTATTACCCTGCTAGAACAAGCTTCTTAAGCGCTATATTTGCTTTAGATTTCTTTAAGTTAAGAACCTATAGAAAGAGGAATAACATGGCATAGTGGCCATTGTCAATCAGAAGCCCTGGACTTAAATCTAGCTCCTGACACATAGTAGTTATAAACAACTCCCTGAGACTCCATTACATCAGTTATAAAATTAAGATAATACCTTTAGTATCTATATCAAAGTTCAAATGAGATAATATATGTAAAGGCTTTATAAACTTTAAAGGGTTGTTAAATAACAGGTATTATTTTTGAGAAATTTTGTGTTAACCAAATTTATATTAAAAATAGTAATATAGAAAGGAATCAAGGAAGGGGAGAGGTGGGCAAAGTCAAAATGATGGAGTAAAGGCAGGAACTCATCTGAGTTCTCCTAAAATTCCCTCCAAAAAATTAAAATAATGTCTTAAAACAGGTTCTGGATTACCAGGCGAAACAAATTTCCAACAAAAACAACTTAGAATTGCAGGAAATGTATGGTTCACTGAGACAATAATGAAGCACAGTCTGCATTGCCAGTGAAGGCTCCGCAGGACAGACCTTGGGTGTGATCCAATTGACAGCAGAGGCTTCTGGAGTTCTCAGTCCACAGACTAGTCAGAAAGAAATTAGAGGGCATCCTTTGCTGGTACAGAGTGCAAGACTCAGTTGCATTCACCATATGTAGCTCAGTCCCAGGGTAAGGTAGAGTTCTAGCATACTAGACCATGTAGCAGCAGGGAGGTGGACACCCTCCTCACAGTTCCAGGTCAGAAAAGAATGCTTATGGCTGCTCACTGACCAGAACACAAACCAGGAGAGCAGAGAGCACACCTCTCCTTAGATCATATCACCTTAGAAGAACTAAAATTTTCAGACCAGAACTAACTCTGAAAATAGCTATGCAAAAAACCTGAAGCTCCGGAGACTACCTCCTTCACATCAAGAACAGACCATAATTTGTCTTAAAGATCAAGAAATAGGTTGGGGGAAAAATGAGCAAACAACAAAAACAAAAGAATCTGAACATAAAAAGTTACTATGTTGACAGAGAAGATCAAAATGCAAACTTAAAAGAACATGAGAAAAATGTGGATTCGTCTCAGGCCCCCAAAAAATTTCTAAAAAGGTTCAAAAAAGACTTCAAAATCAAATAATAGAGTTAGAGGGAAAGTGGGAAAGGAATAAAAGAGATGCAAGGAAATATTTTTTAAAAAAGTAAACAGCTTAGTTAAAAAAGCATAAAAATATTCAAGAAGATAACATCTTAAAAACAGAATAAATCAAATGATAAAAGAGGCACAAAAATCCACTCATAATAAGAATTCCTTAAAAAGCAGAATTGGTCAGGTAGAATTAGGTGTACAAAAATTCACTGAACAAAAAAAATCTCCTTTAAAAGTAGGATTGGTCAAGGGGGAAAAGAGGTGCAAAAGCAAGTGGAAGCTAATGACTCTGTGAGACATCAAGAAACAATAAAACAAGATCAAAGGAATGAAAAAATAGAGTAAAATGTGAAATAGCGATTTGGAAAAAGTTATTGAGTAGGAAAATAGATTGAGAAGAGATAATTTAAGAATTATCGGGCTACTGAAAGCCATGTTAAAAAAAAATCTTGACATCATCTTTCAAGAAATCATACAGGAAAACTGCCCTGATATCTTAGAACCAGAGGGTAAAATAGAAATTACAAGAATCTGCCAATCACCTCCTGAAAGAGATCCCAAAATGAAAACTCATGGGAATATTAGAGCCAAATTCCAGAGTTCCTAGGTCAAGAAGAAAATATTCAGAAAGAAACAATTCAAATATCATAAATCCATAGTCAGGATAACACAAGATTTAGCAGCTTTTACATTGAAAGATTAGAGGTCTTAGAATATGATATTCTGGAGAGCAAAGGAACTGTGATTACAAGCAAGAATCATCTACCCCGAAAAACAATATAATCCTTCACAAGAAAAAAAATGGATATTTAATGAAAAGAGAACTTGGAAGCATTCTTGATGAAAAAACTAAAACCAAATAGAAAATTTGGTTTTAAAATACAAGACTCAAGAGAAGCACAATAAAATAAACAGAAAAAAAAATCATAAAGGATTCAATAAGGTGAAACTGTTCACATTTTCACATAGTAAGATGATACTTGTAATGTCTAAGAACTTTATCATTATTAAAGAAGGAATGTTTACAGATAGAAGTCACATATTTATGATGGAAAAGTTATCTAAAAGAAATAAAATTAAGTGGTGAATAAAAAGGATACACTGGAACAAGGGGAAAGGGAAAGATAAAATGAGTTAAATTATCTCACATAAAAGAGGTACAAAAGCTTATATAATGGAGGGGGAAATGGGAGTTGGTTGTGGTAGACAATGCTTGAAACTTTCTCAACAATTTATTTCCCCCATTTATCCTTCTCTCTGTGTGTGTCTCTGTGTCTCTGTCTCTGTCTCTGTCTCTGTCTCTGTCTCTCTCTCTCTCTCTGTCTCTCTCTCTCTCTCTCTCTCATTTTACCCTGTTTCTCCTCAAAAGTGTTTTGCTTCTGATACCAGTTCCTTCAAAATGCCCTACTTTCTATCACTTTCCCTCTTCTCTTTCCCTCTTCCCCTCCTACTTCCCACTATGATAAAACAGATTTCTCTTTCCAACTGAATGGGTATGTTATTCCATCTTTGAGTCAATTCTGATGAGAGTGATATATAGTTAGTAACCATAAGTGTGAAAAAAATTTACAGGAAGTTTCTATGATAAAGGCCTCATTTCTCAAACATAAAGAGAATTTATCAATTGTCAATTTTAAAGTCAAAAGATACGAACAGATAGTTTTCAGAAGAAAAAATCAAAGCTACCAATAGTTATATTTAAAAAATACTCTAAATCACTATTGATTAGAGAAACTCAAATTAAAACAACTCTGGGCCATTACTTACACCTATCAGATTGGTTAACGTGACAGAAAAGTAAAATAAAAAATTTTGGAGGGGATTGGGAAAAATTGGGACCCTAAAATACTGTTAGTATAGTGGTGAACTGATCCAATCAATCTGGAGAGCAATTTGGAATATAATCAAAAGGTAATCAAATTGTGCATACCTTTTGACTTAGCAATACTGATACTAGGTTTGTGTCCTAAAGAGTTTTTAAATAAAGGAAAATGACATATTTGTTCAAAATATAATACAGCATTTCTTTTTGTGGTGGCAAATAACTGGACATTGAGGGTGCCCATAAATTGGGGAATGGTTGAATAAGTTGTGGTATATGATTGTGATGGAATACTATTGAGTTACAAGAAATGCCCAGAAGATGCTTTCAGAAAAAACCTGGAAAGATTTACATGCACTGATGCAAAGTGAAGTGAACATTATATATAGTATCAGTAATATTATACCATGATTAAGTGTGAATTCCAAGACAATTCTGATGGGCTTATGATGAATAATGCTATCTATCTCCAGAGGGGAAAAAAACTAATGAAGTCTGAATATGGATCAAAGTATAAAGCTTTCTTTATTTTTCTTGGGATTTTGTGTTTTTTGGCCTATATTTTCTTTCACAACATGATTAATATGGAAATATGTTTTGCATGACTGCACATGTATAACATCAAATTGCTTGCTTTCTCAATGAGGTGAAAGGAGAAGGGAGGGAGGAAAGAATCTGAAACTCTAAACTTAAAAAATGAATGTTAAAAATTATTTTTACAAGTAATTAGAAAAGTATTTTAAAAAGGAATGGATTCTTGGTTATTGATAGAGTGGGACTTCCTCAAGGAATTGTGTAGGGATACATGTGCAATCAATCATTTCTTCAACAATTCCTCATTATGTTATCAGTACAAAGTATATATTAGATGTTCATTTCCCTTAGAGTGATTCTCTCACAATTCTGCTCCCTAGACCTAAAACATGACATTTTTTTTTCATTTGCTTTTGAAACATTATTTATGTACAATACAAGACAGTGAGAATTTTATGGGCTAACAAACAGTATGTCAAAAAATACCAGTGCTGGAAGATATGTTTGGGGTAAGAATCAAAAAGACAAGGACAAAATGACCTTCCAGAAACTAAAAGTTAAATAGGTAGAAATGTGGTATTTTCACATTTAATAAATGCTTTTGGAAGTACAATTTTAAAGAAGTCCTAGAAGGTCAAAGTAGGCTGAAGGTCCAAAGGCCAGAGAGTGGAATTAGTATGGTAAGGAGGGGATTTCTCACCTCCTTTCCTAGTTCAAGCCCTCATAATTTCTCACCTAGACTATTGTAGTGGTCTCCTAACTAATCTCCTTATTTCTGTCTTCTTTCCTTTTCAGTTCATCCCACACACAATTATCTAACTGAAGTTCCTAAAGCAAAAGTCTAACCACATCACTGGTTTTTTGCCTCTAAGATAAAAATATAAATTCATTTGTTTGGGATTTAAATCCCAAACTGGTTCCAGCCTATCTTTGATGCTAGATTATACATTACTTCCTCCTCATCTACCAATCCATCCCAATGAGCAAAAGTTTATCACTCATTTCTAGAATGTACTCTCTCACCACCTTTGCTTTTAAAATTCCTTCAAGGCTGAGTTTATGGGAACATTTCCTTATTCTCTTTATTATGAGTGCCCTCCTGAAGTTACTTTGCATCTATATCACACATCTATCATATATAGTTATTTATGCATGTGTGCTTTACTTAATCCCACCCCCTCCAGTAGAATGTGAGCTGCCTGTGGGAAGGGACTATTTGTTAGAGTTTGGTGGTTAGTTTATTTGTTGTTGTTGTTGTTGGATCAGGTTTTTGTTGTTTATTGTTATTGTTTTGTTCTTTGTATCCTCCAGCCTAGAACAAAGTCTGGCACATAGAAGAGATTTATTAAATGTTTTGTTTTGTTTTGTTTTTTGTTTTTGTTTGTTTGTTTGTTTTTTCTGAGGCAATTGAGATTAAATGACAAGATTTATTAAATGTTTATTGGATTAAACTGAATTGAATCTGAAATGACTATAGCAGGATTATTGAAGAAATATATGCAGATATCCATGACTAGTTGGGGTAAGCAGGTAGCCTGTAAACAAAACTGGATCAATCTAGAGGTTTGCAAAGAAAATTAGGATTATAGTGGCAACTGTAGCTGGCCTTAAAGGTAAGAAGACACCCTTAATATGGTATGAACATGAGCCTGGACAGATTTCTCTATACTCTAGGCAACTCTTTTAAGATTCTAGTTTATCAATGCAGGATGGTACAAGATATTTCCTCTGTGAGAATTCCACCCTAGTAAAATAACAGATTTTATTTTTGTCCCACTTCTTTTCCCTATGACCTCCAGAGAAAACATGAATACAGGTTAGAATATATTTGGGGGTGGGCAGATTTTGAGAGATTTGCCTTTGGTAATTGATCAATTGTAAGCTAATCCATTTTTAGGAACAGATTGTTGACTTCATTCACTTATGGAGTTTATCGAATTTTATTTATTGCTCCCTTAGATTATTTCTTTTCCTTTTGGCTCATTTGTTCACCTGATTGACCTCTCTCAGACATAACTTTCCCTTTTGTGTTTACTTTAATGCCTCCCACTGCATCATGAATCCAGCAGGAAAATGGGACTTGGGAGGTCAGGTTCTATTGCTTTCTCTACTACCAGCTTAGTTGTATAAACTTGAGGTGAGTATTTTGCTCTTTCTAGACCCTATTTTCCTTAGCCATATAGTGAAGGAGCTAGTCTAAATGATTGCCAAAATCCCTTCCAGTTCTAAAAATGTCAACAATTCTGCAAGTGATCCTTAACAGTGCCAGTCACTGAATTCTTCATGCTTTTCACAGATTCCCTGAAGTGGGAGAGCTTTACCCAGAATGTCTGTCTTTGTCTCATTTTGGAATCCTTGGGCTTTATTTGGGCTTCTCCGGATCCTCTTACCCTGGTGGCTTGAAGAAACCACGAGGATTCTCATTGATGAAAGAGCAGCTGGGGGGTCCTAGAGACTGTCTTGGCCATGCTCAGTACTGCTAGATTACAAGTAGGTTTTGGATAAGGTTCAACTTTTGTTACAGCTATTTGGTTATGGTTTCTTTTGGAATGTGATAAGAATGGTAGCTTTCCTTGTCCCACACTAAACGCTGTCAGCTAATTGGCTGTTGCATGTTCAGTGAGTAACAGGGCTGTAAAAATACCCGTCCTTTGCATACATGGAAATGGGGGTAGGGATGGTAGTATTAGTAATTGGGCTGTCACATGTGGCATAATATGTGGTTTGGAAGCCATTATAGGATTAGAGGCAATTTGGAGATTATCATCTCTATGACATCACCTATAGGGGTTGAGACCACTGGCAGGATTGGACCTTTTCTGAAATATTTGCAGAATGGGTTTCTTGGCTTATGAACCAAGACAGCCTGACTCCAATTTTCAAAAAGAATATATTTGTAGGATAGTCCAACGCAGACACTCGCCTTTTTTCTTTCCATAAATTACATTGAGGAATTGGTAACTGTTCTCTTTGATTTCCATCTGTCCCATCACCACAGACTCTCAGAACTGAGAGGGATTGCAAAGGCTATTTAATTTAACCCCTTCCTAGAGCTTAAATCTCCCCCCTTTTAACTTCTGCTTGGAAAAGTCCAGTGACTGGAAATTCTTCATTGCTATACAGATAAATGACTAGGAATTTCCTTCCTATATATTGAGTAGATGTCTTTCTCCTGATAATATGTACTGGTGCTGCTTCTGTCTTCTAGGACCAAATAAGATAAGTCAAATTCCTTTCCTTCACATGATAATTCTAAAGACAGGATGATGGATTGGAAAGAGCATTGGAATCACCAGCCATGAGACCTGGAACTATGTGCTGACCCCATTCCTTAACAGTTATACACATTTTGCATTCCTGTGTCCCAAGTTCATTGGGTTTCTTCATCTGTGAAATACGGGGATTAGACTAACTGATTTCTATGGTTCCTTCCAGATCTAAAAAGCCCATAACTTTACATTTTGCCTTCCAATGATTATTTCTTGAATGCTCTCAACTTTTCAGTGATGAAAGAAGTAATGAAAGCATGGTATGCTTGGAAAAGGATTGAGGCTGAATTTCTTCCCTTATTTCCTTTTCAATTCTCTTTCCTCCATTCTCATCTAGATGGTAGAGTAAGAAAAGGTAAGTAGGGTTTAGAGTCAGGAATATCTGAGTTCAAATTCAGACTCAGACAATAATTAGCTGTGGGGTTCTGAACAAGTTACTTAACACTAACCATTTCAGATTCCTCAGTTATAATGTGAAAATCAGAATAGCACCTAACTCATAGTGTCATCGTGAGGACCAAAAGAAATCATATTTGTAAAGAGTTTAACATACAGTGAGTGCTCAAATGTTTGTTATTTATATTATCACTCTTCTCTCTTTTAATCAATACCTCTCCCCTTTCTTACTCTTCTACTTAGACCCCTTTGACTTTTCTTCTTTTTGTCTCTCATCATTGTACATGGAAACATGATAATCTGGAAGAAGAAATCATCACAAATTGATTTTTTAAAAAATTTTAGTCAACAACAGAGAAAAGGATAAAGAGAAGGATGATGGTTAAAAGCCTTATGTGTTGTAGGAACCCACAAGACGTTTCACCAAAGAAGTGTTGCAGGGGCAAGTAACAAATCCCAGTTCATTCAAGGAAATTGAACCTCAGTCAGGCACAAAGATACCATGAAGAGATATAGGAGCTAATGTCAGAAATTGCTTTAGACCTTTTAACAGCTATGTCTCCAAATGTCACTAGGGATCATTCATTCATATAGGAATTTCTGTATGATAATAAGAATTCTCAAAGTATACAAGAATAAGTAGAAAATATGATGTTTTATGAGTGAATGAAGTCCAGTTCCAATAAAGTTGACAGCTTCTAACATTCCAACATTGGAAAAACCCATAAAAGGCTAATGGCTTAATTGGAATTTGGAGCTGGAGATCTTTGTCAACATTTTTTCTTAGATCAGAATCCTTGAGAAGGTGAGTAGGTGTGATTTGGTGTGTGGTACCATTGTGGAAACAAAATGCAGACCATACAGAAGATGCCAGCAGATTAACTTAAGATGTATAGTGGTATAGGCAGGTGGAGTAGTACAATGGATAGAGTACTGGAACTAGAACCAATAATACCCAAATTCAAATCCAGCTTTAGATACTTACTAGCTTTGTGATAATGAGCAAGCCACTAAACTCTCAGCCTCAATTTCTTTATCTGTAAAATGGGGGTAATAATAGCATTTACCTCACAGGATTGTTGTGAGAATGTAAGGAGATTATTTATCAAGCACTTCAAAAATCTTAAAGCAATATAGAAATGCTAGCTGTTTATATATATGTGTGTGTGTGTGTCTGTATGTGTGTGTTATGTGCATATATATACATATATATATGTATCTGTGTAGTGTGTGTGTATATATATATATATATAGTCCACAGAATGAAAGGAGTAAAATTTGTATATTAAAAACTAGATGTTTTTATATATAGCTGTAAAACACATCAGATTTCTTGAACAACTTTGTAGTTCAGATTTAGAGCTTGAAGGAACCTAGAAAGCCATCTAGTTCAACACTCTCCCTTTATAGATGAGGAAAATGAAGCCAGAAAAGTTTAAGTCTTATCCAGTGTCACATGAATAATAAGTAGCAGAGCCAGGGATTGATCTCAAGATTCCGTGCCTCCAAATCCAGAATCTCTCTCCTTATCCCTTGTTGCCTCTATTAAAACCAGCCTAGGTTTGAATTCTCCTTCCTCCTCTTTACCCTTCACATTCAAAGTTCAGCTCCAGCTCTGTCTACATGAAAACCTGTATCCTGTGATAACCTCTATCTCTTCTGTTCTCCTATAGAACTTACTCTGTACCATTCATTTGGCACAAAAAATAGTGTATTGTATAATCACTCACCTTTCTAAGTGTGTGTGAATTGTCACTGTAACTACAGGATAAGCTCTTTGAGGGTAGGGCATTCACTATATTTCTCTATCTCCCATATGGCTCACTGCCATGTTTGATACAACATCAGAACCCAATAAATATTTGCTAACCAGTTAAACACAAATTCATCAGTGGCAAGGTCTTAAAATACAGCCAGTTCAATAACACTTAAGCAACACTTCGGACAAATGAGTTCTGTTGGGTTGGATGAGTGCCCAGAAGGGAAACAAGAGGATCCCCATACATCTGTTATGAGGGATCTGAAACAGGGCAGCTGCAAACAGAGTGGGGGAGAAAAATACTTTAAGGACAATCTGAACCTCAGTTTCAAATCCTACAAATCAGGAAGGAGGTAACTGGACCAGGATTCTGAGAACAGTATGAGGACAAAAGGCAGGGTTACAATGATGAGGGACTCTCCAAAGTGTAAAATCAACCTCACATCAGAGAGAAGGCAACACAATCAGACACTGAAAGCATCATCAACAACTGCAAGAAAATAAACAAGTGAAATTCTGAATTTCAGGCAGGTTTAATAACTAATTTCAATATTAATAGCTGAAATGATATTAGTTAAGTACCTATGAAATAACTCATTTTTTATCTCAAGCCTTTGAGTGCATTCTTCTGTCTGGTCTGGATGCCAAAAGACTGATCTTGGGAGCATCAAAGAGAAATCTAGATGTTCTCAGGAATCAGCTGAGTGAGTACGGGATCAGTCCAAAGTATAGTACAGCTTCATATGGTTTCAACTTGGTGTTATGTACCCCATAGGGCACAAAAGTTTGCAGACAGATGCTCCAGTGTTATCAGTTTCTGAATTTTCTTGAAAACAACATTTCATGTGGTTCTCTGAAAGGAAGTGCTTCTTTAACACCCTGATCCAGCAGAAGACTTTCAAAGGGTTTCTATTAAAATGGCCACAGCAAAATGTTCATTGGATATGATAGGAGAATCCAAACTTTTTTAGGATGTAAGAATGTGGGCACGGCCTTTTGGTTGCTTCTGAGGGCTCTAAATCACTTGAGCATGGCTCTCATTTATGCTGCTCCAGAGAAAAAATATCAATAGTGAGATATCACTTTCCTAGGATATATCAGATCCTGATTGAGGATCACTGTGAAGTTTCAGGCCATTTTGTGGTTACATTTGCCTTAGATCTGATTACGGTAAAAAAAAAAAATGGTTTGCATTAGAAGCTTTCTGACTTCAGGATTTGATAATTAGATGGGGAAAAACCATCAAAAGAATGTGAATCACATTCACTACAAGATTGCTATAGCCCAGGGGACATCATTCATATTTGAAATTAGGAAAGTACAGCATTTCTTTATGCCCTTGGCCCCTTGAACAACATGTATTACTACAGAACAGAATTCAGTATAAAGCAGGCCTGCCCGGGAGCCAGTGCAGTATCATGGAGAGGGTACTGGATTTAAAAGCCCAAAGATCTGTGTTGAAGTTTTAGACCTCCCTCTTACTAGCTGTGCTCCTGTGAGTTAGTCAATTAGCCTCAGCTTTCCATCTATAAAGTGGGCACAGAAATCCTAATATTAACTACCCAGCAGGTTTTTGCAAGGCTTGAATGAGATAAGAGATTAAAAATATGTTGTAATTTTAGAATATTCCATAAATGCAGTTATGTGGCCCAGTGGATAGAGCATAGGGCCTGAGTTCAAATCCAGTCTCAGACACTTACTACCTGTGTGACCCTGGGCAAGTGACTTAGCCCTTTTTGTCTCAGTTTGCTCATCTATAAAATAACCTGGTGAAGGAAATAGTAGTTCTCCAATACCTTTGCCCCAAATGAGGTCATGAAGAGAGTGAAATGACTCAACAACAAGGACAAAATTAGTATTACTGAATCCCCCATCCCAAAGGCACTTTTATCTAGTATTCCCAAAATGATCTTGTTTTGAGAGGTTTGTCTGAACTGACAGTGCTCCTTGCCCTTCAAAGATATTATTCTAGCTACTCTTTGAAAGTTACCATAACTGGTAGTTTAGTGGTGCAGTGGAGAGAGCAGCAACCCTGGAATCAGGAACACCTGGATTCAAATCCAGCCTCAGATACCAGCCAGTTATGGAATCCTGAGCAAATCAGGTTTGCCTCATGTGGATGGCACATAGTTGAAATAATGATTGCATTTATGTCAGATTCAAGATAGGAAAATTGAGAGCAGGAATAATGAGAGTGGCCCAGAGTATGCAAGAACCATGTGAAGGATTCCCTCCTCAAGAATATCCCTTCTTTCACGTTCCATTAATTAGATAATTCATTTGAGCAAAGGAAGTCTTTTTTTCCTAATATAAATGCCTCTTTGGGAGGATAAACCTCATTCACACCTTAGTATGAATAATTTTAATTTAAGGAAATAGGGTATTTATATAATACTTCAATAAATACTGATCATTACTTTGGGAGCACTGAGATGCTTAAAAGGAAACAAATAAAAGTGATCTAAAATGTTTTGAAGCATGATATATTTGTGTTCTTTGCCTTCGAAAAAAAACTTTCCAGGACATTTTCCCTAAATACCTTGGCACAGATTTCATTTAGAGGATCTAGAAGGAGAATCATAATTTTAGATAGATAATCTATTTATCTATCTGTCTATCTGTGTATATATGTGTATATATATATATTTAAGTATGAAACATCTTCATTTGCCTTCTCAAGTAATAGAATCTTTAAAAGGCAGCACTTAGCTCCAACTAAAAATTTGAATAGCTTTATAAAGATAATTAAAATTTGAAATGTTTTTTAATTGTAAATAAAGTTATCAACTACAACATAGTGATAATATCACAAGGCCACCTTAGGGTTTTGGGGTTTCTCTCCCAGTTTGCTATTAATTTTGCTTATACTGTAGCCATTGAGATTCAATACATTTTCATTAAATGTGCTTAGTATTAGGGGAGACATAAAAATGAAAAAAAATGACTTCACCTAGCAGGGAAATATAATATACAATTTAGTATTTAAAATATAAGAAAGATACACTGTGTTGGGAGAAGTGTGAAAAGTGAGGAAGGAAATTAAAATCATGACAAAGATAATGAAACTGATGGATAGAAAAATACAATTCACGATGGATTTGTCTAAGTTATCACATTTGAATTTCACAACCCTATAAAGTTGAAGATATTATCCTCACCTTTACAAATGAGGAAACTGAGGCTCACAGAACATTTGGCTACATTCTATAGTTGGTTGGTTGTTGTCCTTTGCTGTTGAAGAATACCAAAATGATATCACTATGTTATAGTCAAATTACAGTATGTCCAATTGTTGGGTATTAAGTGTCAGAGGGAGGGTTTGAACCCATGTCTTCCTGCTTTCAAATCCAACATTATTGAGTCAAATCTTGAAGAATAGGGGGCATTCCAACAGGCAAATATTGGGGATTGAATATTTTTAAAATCCAAAGTCCAAATGTTTGGACCATTTCACTTCTCCTTCTCCAGGGACTTTCCTTTGTCATGGAACATAATACTAAGAGCATGTCTCCTTGTCTACTTTCAGAATGGAACAATGAAAAACTGTTCCTGTGGGCTCAGGAGGAGGGGGGGGGTTTGTGCTTGGGATAATACAGGCACTACTCAGGGAAAGCTGCTCCTCCCATCCACAAAACGAAGATACTAGGAAGCATAAGAAAGAGCACTGAGCCTCTAGCACTTACCAGCTGTAATACTGAACACATTACACAGCCAAATCAGGCCCCCCAAAGTAATACGCTTTCACCTCACCGTGAGCCACGTTGAACTTCAGCAAGAGGAAATATGTATTAAGAGAGCAGGTTAAAAATCGACATTATCCCAGACTTTCATGAAATCAAAATTATAGGCCTGATGCTAAGTTATTATAATGTATTTATGACGGGAGCAGCTTTCATAGTTAACGGATTTGGCCCATCTTGAGACCTGTTTTAAAATGTACCACCTTGGCCACCTTTTCATTTTCATATGAAAAACAGGAAAGCAAAAACTAATTTACTCAGAGAGACATAGCGCCTGTTTGCCCGTTTATCTCTTACAGACCACCCCTCAGTCCAATGTTGACAGTACATGATATTCCATTAATCTGCCTAATGAAAATTTAACCAGTGTTATAAACAAATAATTGGCTATTATCCTCTCAAAGATCCCGAATAAATTACTTCTGCTTATTTCTCCCCCACCCTCTCTTTCTCAGCTCAAAAGCTGGCCCTTTCTGATTGATGTCACAGGGAGATGAAGGGGGAAAAATTCCCCACCCCACCCCCAGTCCTGGCTGCCAGTGCTGTTGCTGTTACTGCCAGGAAGCCTCCACTTCCAATGGGTCTCCCTTAAATCTTTGCTTGGCTTTAATGAAAAACTCTATTGCTAGGGGAGCTCTTAGGACCTGTCAGTCAATAGCTGGGAGCCTGACATACTGAAGGAAGGGACTGTGGGCTTCCTCCTTTAACAGCCCCACATCTCTTCCTCTCCCCCTCTCTTCTGCCACCTTTTTCTCTCAATTCTTCTAAGCTTTTAAAATCTTTTCCTAAGCAGTAACACACTTTTAAATGAGAAAAGGCTTAGGAATCATCTTTTCTAGTCCTTTTCTTTACAGAAGTAGAAGCTGAGGCTCAGAAAACTTAAGTTTTCCCACAGCAGGCACTTGGAAAGCAGTATTATAAAGTCACAGCTAGGAGAGGCAGATTCAAGTCTAGAACCCTGATTTCCCCAGATCTTTCCAATTTAGCCCACTTGTTATTTCATTTGGCGGTCATATCTGTACTTTTTGATATATTATTGGGTTTTATTTAGGATGACAAGTGTATTTAATGTAAAACATCGGTAATATGATCAAGAATGCGCTTCGAGACCTTCTAGTCCAAATTCTAAATAAAGAAACTGATTCCTTGAGGGTATGAAAGATTTGTCCCAATCTTTGGCAACAGATTCTTTTGAGACCCAGTTCCCCTGCTTTCTGATTTAGGGGTCTTTTCATTACCCTGTGCTACTTTCCCTCTTAGAATTATGTGAGCCCAACCTAATGAAAAAAATAGCACCACATCGGGGCTCAAAAGACCTGGGTTCAAACTCAACTCTACCACTTGCAACCTTGCATAAGTTGCCTCTTCTACATACCTTTATCTATGAAATTAGTTGGAAGAGATGTTCCCTAAACTCCCTACTAACTAAAAAAAATCCTACAATTTTATGACATAGGTGAAAAATTTAAGGTGAGGGGCGGAGCCAAGATGACAGAATAAAGGCAGGAACTCGCCCAACTTCTCCCCGAAACGGCTCCAAATAAATAATGACTCTAAACAAACCCAAAAAGATGGAGTAGAACATTTTCCAGCCGAAGACAACTTAGAAGGTCAGCAGAAAAGGTCTATGACACTAGGTGGGAGTCCATCATGCAGTCCCACCAGCACAGCCATGGTCCAGTTCTAGCCCCAGCCCAGCCCCACACCAGTAAAACAGGAACCCGTCTAGGGACCTCTGAATCAGCTACAGTTCTGGTGGCTTCCAGAGTTCTCAGCCCAGAGACATCAAAGAGTTCTTGGAAGGTCAGCAAAAAAGGTCCATGGCAAGGGTGGGAGTCCAGTGCACAATTCTGGAGCAGAGCACACCAGTGCAGCCCCTGCCCCAGGGCCAACAAAGCAGGACCTTGGAATCAGCAGCAGCACTGGCAGTTTCTAGACATCTCAACCCAGAGAAACCAAAGACCACTTGGAAGGTTGGCAGAAAAGGTTTCTCAGTAGGGTGAGAGAGCCCTGGGAAACCAGCAAACCAAGAGTGGACCTGAGCAATGATGGCGATAGCAGCTTCTGGAGGTCTCCACTCACAGGAGGTCTCTTTATTAGCATTGAGAAAGTACTCTGATGCTTTAGCATCTGATTTTACAGCTATGGTGGGATGGGGACATTCTGAACAATTCTGGGGCAGAATAGAGTGCTTGTACTTAAGTCCCTAGGAGGATCTCTGAAAACAACTGCACAAAACCCCTGAAATACACCCTCCACCCTGGAAACAGAGCCCTATTTTAACAGAGTTAAAACCCAAGTAATAGGCTAAGAAAATGAGCAGACAACAGAAAAAGTTTCTGACTGTAGAAAGTTAGGATAAGGAAGAGCAAAACATACACACAGAAAAAGATAACAAATTCAAAGCTCCTACATCCAAAGCCTCCAAGAAAAATAAGAATTGGTCTCAGCCTATAGAAGAGCTCAAAAGGTATTTTGAAAATCAAGTAAGAGAGATAGAGGGAAAATTGGGAAAAGAATTGGGAATGGTTCAAAAGAAAATACAAAAAAAAGTTAATGAGGAGAAGAATGTCTTAAAAAGCAAAATTGTTCAAATGGGAAAGGAGGAAAATAATTCCTTAAAATTAGAATTGAGCAAATGGAAGCTAATAACTTTATGAATAATCAAAATGCAATAAAAGAAAATAGAAAGAAAGAAAAATGGGAAAAAATGTGAAATATATCATTGGAAAAACAGCTGACCTGGAAAATGGATCCAGGAGAATTTTTAAATTATTGGTCTACTTGAAAGTCATGATCAAAAAAAGAGCCTGAACACCATCTTTCAAGAAATTATCAAGGAAATTTGGCCTGATATTCTAGAACTAGAAGGTAAAATAGAAATTGAAAGAATGCACTAATTACCAAAGAGATCCCAAAATGAAAACTCCCAGGAATATTTTAGCCATATTCCAGAGTTCCCATGTTAAGGAGAAAATATTTCAAGCATTCACAAAAAAACCCAATTCAAGCACAATGGAACCACAGTCAGGATAGCACAAATTTTAGCAGTTTCTACATTAATAAAGGATTTTTAAGAATTCATGATGAAAAGGCCAGAGCTGAATAGAAAATTTTGTTTTCAAATACAGGACCCAGGAGAAGTATAAGGAAGTAATCAGGAAAGTGACATCATAAGGCACTTAATAAGGTGTATCTGTTTATATTACTACATGGGAGAAAATTGTAACTCATTAGGACTTTTTCATTATTATAGCAATTAAAAAGAATATATATAGGCAGAGGGCACAGGTGTGAGATGAATATGAAGGGATAATATCTAAACAAAATGAAAGTAAGTGGTAAGAGAGAAAAATACTGGGAAAAAGGGAAAGGAAGTCATGTAATGGAGTAAATTATCTGCTATGAAAAGATGCAAAAAAATTTCATAATGGAAGGAAAGAGGGAAAGAGGGAAAGGAGAGTCAGAGTGAGTGAACCTTATTCACATAAGAATTGGCTCAAAGAGGAAATTACATATACACTCAATATGGCTATAGAAATCTATCTTATGTTGCAGGAAAGTAGAAGGGGAATGGGATAGGAGAAGGAGAGAGGGTGATGAAAGAGAGGGCATATTGGGGGAAGAAACACTTTTGAGAATGGACAGGATGAAAGGAGAGAGAATAGAATAAATAGAGGGAAATAGCAATAGTAATTGTAAAAAAAAATTGAGTAAATAAGTCTTTTTGACTACTATAAATACCCAAATTAACAACAAAAACATATGAAGGAAAACACAAGTTATATTCAGCGAAAAAGTTAATAAATAGGAGTATGTATAGAATGATTTAACATATATAGCTATACATGTATTTGTGTCTAATGGGAATTATCTCGAGTGGGTAGAGATTAAAAAATGGAAATTTATGTAATAATTTCATTATATAGTTAAAGGGAATACCAAATTATGCATAACAGATTTGCACTTTTTGTATGCAATTTTGTATGCAATCATCTTTTTGTTTTACTATATCATGGAAATACTTTATTATTTCATAAATTAAAAATAAAATGAATAAAATAATTTAAAAATTAACAAGGTAATAGCAAAAGTGTCCTATATTTCTTTTCATAATATTTTCCTGTTAATTTAAAGATGTTTAATTGATGCTTTTTGCATACCTTTGATTTTTTCTTTTAAACAGTTTTATTTATGCCTTTTATTTTTATGTCATTATCATTTCCAGCTACTTGCTCTTCCTCCCTTGTCACCATCAAACTTTCCCTTATAACAAGATAAACATTTAAACAAAACCATCTGCCATAGCTACTATATTGGACAGAATATTCCCCTTTCCACCCCTAGAGTCCCTCATCTTTCTGCAAAGGAGGAGATCATCAGTATCAGTTTTCTGGAACAATAAACTTGAATTCAATTGTTTTTAGTGCTGTTTTCATTTACATCACTGTAATTATGAATGCCGTTCTTTTTATGACCTTTCTTCACTCTGTTCATGTCTTCCCACATTTCTCTAATTCCTCATGGTCATCTATATGATGCTAATAGATTTTTGGTACTTTCACAGATAACTCAACATTTGGCCCAGAACATAACAATAAGAAGAATTCCTTAATAATTTTCCCTTGAGAAACTTCCCTTGGCTGCCTGAAATGGGACAAGCAGAATTTACAATATGAAGTATTAATATGAATGATATTAAGTTTAGCAAGTAACATTCTAATGAATTAATATCTCTGATTTTAATTTTTTCCTGAGATTCTATTGTAAGAAAGTCATCATAATTTAGTTTAAACAAGGCTTTCATTGCATATCATTTTAAGTTTATGAAATACTTTATACATAGCATTTCACTTAGGTCTAAATACTCCCTGAAGTAAATATTTTAAGAAGTTTTTTATATTTAAAAGTTTCTTTCTTTCAAAAAAAAGGTTTTTAGAAGTCATTTTTATTGATTTTTATAAATCTTTTATATTTATTATATTTCCAATATGACTTCTTCACCTTTCCTTACAACAAAGAGGAAAAAAACAGTTCAACAAAAACGAATCAACATATCAGATGTGCATTATATAAAGTGTTTCATGCCCATAAGTATCCCTTTGCTCTGAAGAGAAAATGGTGAGAATCTTGTAATTATAGGAGTTATTATCTTTGCTTTATATATGAGACCATTGGTACATATCTTTTCGCCCTGTAAGGGACTTTGGCCCTTGCTAATGGACATGCATTTTGTTTCTCTCTGCCTCATGATTGGGTTCTAGGACAAAGGAGATTGGTCTCTGAATCAGGAGGAATGACTCATGTGGGTCTTAAAAAAGAGTGACTTGGCTTCCTGGTGCTCTCTTTGGTCCAACTCACAAGACTATGGGGATTCTGCATTCTTCTCTCTTGGACTTCTAGGAGGCTGGGTCCTCTAGGAGGTGGGCTAGGATTTCTCTCCATTTTGGCAGCCATGCAAGCTGCTCAAACATAACAATGAACATATATACTACTTTGGTGAACCTAAATTGTGTTGTGGACCTCTTTTTCTTTTGTTTTGATTTTATAGAGAAGAATTCAGAGAAGAATATATATGACCAAATAACGATACAGAGATGGACATTTTCATTTTTGGAGGCAAACTTTGGAGAGATTGAGTGCTCCTAGATCCATCAGTTAGTGCTGAGTAAAAGCAAATATTTTTCTCTGTAGCACTATAGGGAGTTCTTCTCAATCCTCTACATTCTGGTTTCCAACTTCCAACTGAAACTATTATCTCCAAAGTCACCATGATCTGTCAATTGCCAAATCTAATTGCCTTTTTTCATTCCTTATTTATTCTATGGAACACTCAATCTCTTTGCAGTGTTGACACTGTTGATCCTCTTCTCCTGGATGCTCCTTCCTCTTTAGGTCTTTGTTACTCTTCTCTCTCTTGGTTTTCCTCTCATTTGTCTGATCACTACTTCTCAGCTTCCTTTATTGGATTTTCACTCATGACAAAACCATTCACTGTGTCCCTAACCTGTACCCTGAGCCCTTCTCTTCTTATAATTTCCCACTTAATAATCTTCTCAGCTCTCATGATTTCCTTTTTTCATATCCATGCAGATAATATACATATTATATACATAGATATCTATCTATATCTATCTATCTATCTATCTATCTATCTATCTATCTATCTATCTATCTATCTAAAATCTCTGTAGTTCCAGTCTCCCATCAGCAACTGAATATTAAACATTATAAGGTGGATGTCCTGAAAACAACTCAAACTCAATAAGCCAGAAACATGTCATTTTCTTCCCTATGCCCTCCAGATTTCCCCTCTTCCAAATTTTCCTACACTTCCAAGCATACTACTCTCTTCCCAGTCATTTAAGTTCCCAATCTTGGTCTTATTGACTCACAGATTCCCTGAATTTGAGAGTTAGAAGAGAATTATTCCAAACTCTATGTAAAGGAATTCCTACTATAAAATATTTGACATGTTATCCTTCAGTCTCCTAGAAAGGAGGAATCACCATCTCTTTTCTGATATTCTTCATTCTCCATCACAATTTATGTCCAATCAATTGCTAAATCTTGTAATTTTTCCTCCACAACATGGTTCACATGGTTCACCATCCTCTCCATTCAATACAAGCACCAACTTAGTTCAGGTGCCAATCATCACTGGCCTCCACTAGTACTAAAAGTTTTTAATTGGGCTCCAAGGTAGCTAGATCCAGACAGCTAGGTGGTATAGTGGATAGAGTTTTAGAGTTTGAATCTTGCCTCAAGGGCTAGCTGTCTGATCCCAGGCAAGTCATTTAACCTCTTCTCTGTACCTCAGCTTCTTCATTGGCAAAGCAAGGATAATAACAGCATCTACCTCCCAGGGTTATTATTAAGGTCAAATGAGATAATACATGGAAAGAATTTTATGTACCTTAAAGCTCTATAGAAATGGTAGCTAGCTTCCATCACACCATAAGTCTAGGAATAAGGTAAAAGTGGAAATAGAACTTAGCAGACAACTAATTGGTACTTTTCTAGGCCTTAGAAAACTATACACTTGTCCCCCAATTAAATGTAATCAAACATTTAATAAACACAGCAATACAATCAATATTGCTTATGGGAAGAATGTGTGAAGTGATTACTCCATGGCTATATTCATTAATCTTGTGACTTCCCAGACTAAAAAGGCCTTCCCCACAGGTAAGCACTGCTAGGGAGCAAAAATGAATAAGAAAGAACCTGTCTTCATGGAACTTACACACACAACTATAATTCAAGTAGTCCAATACTCCTGGATTCCAATGAATTGGTGACCTCATGGATATTCCTTCTAATTGTGCAAATCAAAATCCTTCTATGACTGTTCATTCTGAACAATTACAGTAGTTCAGTTGACTATCCTGAGTGTGGTCTGGCCTAAATTTACATCAGGAAAAAGAGAGTTTGGTGGAATTCTGTAAATTACACGACTTCAGTGACTGGTGACAAGTCCCATGATGGGAAACTTGGACGGGCTATACTTATGTAGTCTTTGTTCCATGGCCCCCTACCACAGAAATCTGCCCTCATTCCACCCCAGGCCTCCAAGCTTAGCTTCTGCTGATTAATGACAGCTCACCATGTCAAGTAGGTGGCAAACAAAATATGATACACCTTGGCCATCTGTCTTCCATGCTGCCATGGTTGGTTTTCTCCTATTCCCTCCCTCTTGCTCTAGGAATAATCATCAAATCAACATTATCATTCTTCACGGAAAGGATATATGATCTGATTGATCTGTGGCTATATTTACTTTTACCTTTCCAGACTAGACAGCTATTCCCTAGCCATTATTTTCCTAAATGAATTAGTTTCTCATATTAGAACATTAACCTTTTGAGGGCAAGAACTGTCTTAGCTTATTATATCTGAATCCTCACTACTTAACACAGGATTTGGTAAATCTGATAAAAAAAAGTTTTTCATTCATTTATTACTACATTTAAATAATGGTGGGGAACCTTGCATGGCATGGAAGATTGGGAAAGATCAAAGGTTGATTTAGAAACCTCCAATCTTACAACCTATAGCTTTTAAAAGCTTGCAGAGGAAGTTAATGAGAGAAAAGAAATATTTTGGTTGGTCCAAACTCAAGAGGAAAGATAAGAATTTCACCAGTGGCTTTTTAAGTTTTTTAAAGAATAAAAGCTGAACATTTTATTTAAAACACAATTGAAGGCAATAATTGAACCTTCAACAACCCCCAAAATATTTCATCTGAATAAAGGTTATATTTAAAGAAAGAAGACTTCGCTTTAAAAGAGTAATATTTCACAGAATTATGAGTGAAAGAAAAATGGGAACTCCTTAGAAAAACTTGAATGTTAAAAGTCTGGAGATGTAAGCTACTGGCCTCAGAATCAAACTTTAATCTGCATAATAATAACTTCAATGGCGTCTGTCCTAGCTGGAGAGACAAGCAACAAAACAACAAACAAAAATTCAAGAAATATTTATTTACTACCTACTGCTCATGCCAGGACAGTGCTAAGTGTGGAGCAAAAAACATGGGGAAAAGATAATTCATGTACTTTTTTTATTCCCTGCAGACTCTACTCCAGATTCCCTGGACTTTCTGCACTATGCCCCCTACAAAGGTACTTCTTAACCTCCCACCCAGATGAGGAAACTCCTCTATCAATGCAAATTGGTCCCTTCTTTACAAATTATAGTCTAAGAGAGCAGATGAGCTTCACTGAAAAACTAAGGGATTTCTCCAGGGCCACACAATCAAGTACTCACCAGAATTAGAATTTGAATCCAAGTCTTCCTGACTTTGAGACCAGCTCTTTAACTCCTATGCTCTACTATACCTGATTAGAGTGGAAATTCTTTATAGCAAAGATTATCATTTGGAACTTTTAATTGAAAAGGTGTAAAAAGGCTAGAAAGGCAAGTTAGAAACATTGTAAGTGTTAGGGTAAGGAGTTTTATGTGCTGCTTGAAGGATGTATTGGAGAGATGAAAAAACAGGAAAGGGCACCAATGAGGAAGCTGTTCTAATGGTATACATGAGAGGGACAAAACCCTGAAACTGAGCAGCAGAGTGAATGAAGGGATGGAGGCAGCTGAAAGAGATTAGTTATATGGAGAGAATCAACAAGACTTTGTATCTTGTGGGGAGAGAGAGAAAGAGAGACAGACAGATAGACAGACAGAGATAGAGAGAGACAGAGAGATAGAGACAAACAGAGAGACAGAGAAAGAGAAAGACAAACAGAGAAAAAACAGAGACATAGACCGAGACAGAGACAGAGAGAAATGACAGAAACAGAGAGAAAGAAAGAGAAAACAAATGAAGAGAGAAAAAAGAGAGAGACAGACAGAGAGATAAACAGAGACAGAGAACCAGAGGAGAAAGAGAGGACAGAAAGGAGGAGGTAAGGAAAGAAGAGAGGGAAGATAGGAGGGAGGGAAAAGAAAAGGAAGAGGGAGACAGAAGAGAAGAAAGGGAGAGAGAGAGAGATACAGAAGAGACAGAGATAAAGAGACAGAGATAGAGACACAGAAAGAGAGAGCAGAGAGATAGAAACAGAGACAGAGACAGACAGAGTGACAAAGAGAAACAGAAAAGGGAGATAGGGGAGACAGAAACAGAAACAAAAACAGAAAAAAGAGAAATAGATATGGAAAGAGAAATAGATGCACATAAAAGGGGAGGTGGAGGTAGGTAGAAGAGAGGGAGGGAGCAGAAAGAGACAGAGAGAAAGGAGGAGAAAGAGACAGAGAGAAATAGATTCAGGGAGAGAAAAAGAATAGACAAAGAGACAAAAAGAGAGATAGAGAAAGAGAAAGGGCAAGAGGAGGGATGGAAATCAATAATTGAGATCACTCATTCCCTGGTATCTTCAGCAAATCTGTGTAAATTGTGAGAAGGGACAGATTAAGGGGAATTCAGAGAAGGTCCTTCAACTTGGCCATAAGTTTTAGGCGCTGTGATATAAAGGCAGAAATTACCAATTGGCAGTTTGAGATATGATTGTAGAGCTCAGGAAAGAGCTTGAGGATAGAGACATGTTTAGGAGTCATTTGTTTAAAGGTTATAACTGTACACAAGAGGAATAAATGAGATTAACAAAGGAAGGAAGATAATGAAGAGTAAAAGACATAGGGCAGAATCTTGGGAGAAAAAAGATAAATGAGCCATGAAAAGGAATCTAAGGAAATATGATGATACAGTAGAAAGGGCAGTTTTGTGGAAGCCAAGGAAAAGTGGGATTGAATGTTCCAAAAAAGATCAGAGGATGAGAATTCAGAAAAGGCTGGTGTCCTGAACTACAAAGGGTGATGGCAACTTGTGACTAATGAGCAGAGCTGGTCAGCTGGGAACTAGAGAGCCATATTTCATTCATTCCTCTCCAAGAGTATGCTGATAAATATTTAACAATTAATTTTCCAAAAAAGGACACTTTTCATACTTTTAAGCTGAATCTTAATTATTTACCATTTTCTCCATCACTTTCTAAGGCCTAAACAATCAGAACTATAAATCAAACCTTAATTTGCCAATTTCTAAGCTGTAGATCTAACACTGAAAATTTAACAATCATCTCTTCCAAAAGCCAGTCTCAGTAAATTCTAGTTCCCTCACCCCACCCCCAGTCTACGGACTTTTATAATCATCTGGAAGAACAACTGGTGAGTGTGGAAAGAATGCAATTTTATAGTTTGGGGGGAGCTAAGCTTAGTCAAGAAGAACAGACATTTGCTGTCTGTGTGATCTTGAGTAAGTTATTTAACTTCTGTTTGGTTCAGTTTATGCATCTGTAAAATGGGGATGCTATTACCATCTACTTCTTGGGATATTGTGAGATTCAGATTAGATTTATAAAACACTTAGCTCCTGCCTGGAATGCATTCATACACACACACACACACACACACACACACACACACAGATGCACAAACACACACTCTTACAGATTGATAGGTGCTATGTGTTATTATTATTAATTATATACATTATATATTTATTACACATTTATATAGTTACATATTTATGTATAGATATAATTAACATATTAGTTATTATTTCTCTCTGATCATAGGGACAAGGAAAACAATAATGGATAAAATTCATAATTCCCCAGCTCCACTGTATCCTGAATCCTTAAATGACTCTTTCTCCTAATCTCCTGCCAGATTAGCCTAAAAAAGGGAGTCTGTTCTCCCTCTGATCCTCCTTAGATAGAATAGTTAGGGACAATAAAATAACCTCCTGTGCTTCATTTTGAGGCTGCTAGGGGGCTCAAAGCTTGAAATCAGGAAGATTTGAATTCAAAGTCAGCCTCAAATCTAGCTGTATGATCCTGGGCAAGTCACTGAGCTTCTGTTCACTAACAAAATGAGGATAATAACAGCATCTAGCTCCCAGGGTTGTGAAGATTTAATGAAATATCTGTAAAGCACAATGTCTGGTACATAGTAGGTGTTATACAAATGCTCATTCCCTTCTTCCTTTCATTTTACCACTGACTGCCCAGAGATTGAAGGGTCCAAACCTTAGCAAAATTTGTCTTTTGGCCATTATTCTGGGATAAATGACATGTTTTCTTTTTCAGCATCTCCATTTGCATGTTAACCAAACAGCTAATAGCAAAAGTTTCTTAGTTCTAGTGTCCTAATGTCTTTAGAGCAAATATTCTTAACCTGGGGTACATGAATTGACTTCAGCAAATCCACAAACTTGGATGGGGAAAAAACAATTACATCTTCATGTTCATTAATTTCTAACTGAAATTTAACATTTCTTTCAATTATCTAAAAATATTCTCGGAAAGGATCCATCCATAAGATTCACCACACACACACACACACACACACACACACACACAGAATAATAACAGAGAAATGACTCTACGGCCCATAGACCTCTGAGAAGACCAAGATTCCCCCTGTCCTCTTACTACAATTATAGGTTTTCTCTCAAAGGTCACAGAGCTGCCCCTGGAATCTTGGTGCCTGCCTCCCTTAATGCATCTTTCTAGTCACCAAAGGACATAAAACGAATCACTTACATGGAATCGGGGTCCTCTGATTTGATGAAAACTTGAAGACCGTACCCTGTCCTGCAGACAATTTTCATACGGAGACAATGTGGAATGTTAAATATCCTTGCTGTGTTGGGACAAAATATTTTTTTAATTATTCAATGATTTACAAGCGTGTCCTTTTGCTCAAAAATTGGACTTTAACTGACAAAGTATTGGGCTCATCCAATATCCCCGTTGCTTATTTATGAAGATGCTCCAGAAATTTATGTTAATGATGTGAGACAGTTTTTTTCTTCCCTCACACAAATTTTTTTTTCTTTTTTTTTTTTTAATTTTTATTTTATTTGAATAACATATGTGTGGGTAATTCTTCAACAATAACCCTTACATAGTTTTCCGTTACAAATTTTTCCCCCCAACTCCCCACCCCTCCCCCTAGATGGCAGGATATCCACTACATGTTAATTATGTTAAAATATTGGCAAATCGAATATATGTATACATATTTCCAAACTTATCATTGGTGTGCAAGAAAAATCTTATCTACACGAACGATATATCAGATAAAGGAAACACAATGTAAGCAAACATCAATCAAGGAGTATGAGAATGTTATGTTGTGGTCCACATTTCGCATCCCTCTCTCTGGGTGTATATGGCTCTCTTCAGTGAACAATTGGAGGTGGTTTGAAACATTTCATTGTTGAAGAGAGCCATGTCCATTAGAATTGATCGTCATATAGTACTGTTGTTGCTGTGTATAATGATCTCCTGGTTCTGCTCATTTCACTCAGCATCAGTTCATGTAAGTCTCTCCAGGCCTCTCTGAAATCATCTTGCTGGTCATTTCTTACAGAACAATAATATTCCATAACATTCATATACCATAATTTATTCAGCCATTCTCCAATTGAAGGGCATCTATTCAATTTCCAGTTTCTAGCCACTACAAAAAGGGCTGCCACAAACATTCTTGCACATGTTCCCTCACACAAATTAATGATTATAATATCCCTCTTTGCAATGTTACCCAGTGCAACACCAATTCCCCATTAAATCAGGTTTGACATTTTCTTATTCAATGTTGCTTTGTATTTGTATTTATACTTTTCTTTTCCTGAAAAATAATCATTTGGAATGATTGGGATAGGTCTCTGGGAAACTTGTTCTTTCTCCCCCACAAGTAGTGCACATGCTGGGGAAAAAAAAAAAAAAAGCATCAGTGTGGTGGTAACTGAATGGTGAAGGTATTTATGAGACTCCCCTCCCCCAGGTCATGTGTTTCCTTTGAACAAAGTGCCTTTAATAGACCAGTGGCCTTGCTTCCAACAGTTTAGCATATGGCTTCCTCTTCCAGAAGTCAGTTAGACAACTTGCCATGCAGAATAGCATTCTCAGGAATGCCTTCATTTGAGTTAACTCCCCTCTTCCCTTGGCAACAAAATGCCAAACATGCGTCAGAAACCACATGTCCTATCATATGTCATCCCTCATAATTTATTTTTATGAGGGTAGTAAGTAGTATCAGCATTTTATAAGCACGTATTTATACTTGTTAATTTAATTTATGCAAATGCCTCATTTATGTAAATCATCCACAGATCCACCATCAGGATATCTTTAGCAAAATAACATGATTGTGATATTTAGGGATCTGACATACATAATCAGAGAATGCAAATTATTTTTATGGCATGTTTTATATGCTACTAAGTTCATAAAATGTTGACGGTCTGCTTTTATTGAAAACTTTCATCTTTCGGTTAGTAAGTTGTCCATTTGCATTATTTTTTATCCTTTCTCCTGTTGCAATCAGCTCCCTCCAGCCATTTAGGTCAGTCTGCTGCTGGGAGACCAAGGACTCTGGCTGCAGCTGCAATGAGAAAACTAAGCCTCCTATTTGAGTTCCCTTTAGAAAGAGGAGGTTACAGTGGGTAAACAGAATACTGTATTTCATAGCAATCTGAGGGCTTTGGACTTGATCCCTCTTTGATAGTACTGTTCTCATTATCAATTCATGACAATTTCAGTCAGTCATCATGAATAATAAGGTCTTCCACCCCAAAACTAGAGTATCTGTTACTAGTTTATGACATGTTACTCAAATAGGAGGCTGGAGTCTCTTTTGGGTAAGGGATACTGGGCATCAATTAAGTTCTTATTCAAGTACACAAGACATTCATTTAATAGGACAGGGGATAGGAAAGGAAGGTAAAAAGAAGGTAATGGAGAAAAGGAATATGTGACTGTTTCAGGATACTGGTTTTAGGCCTTAAACCATATTTCTCTTTTCTGAAATGTACATTTATGACAAGGAGATGGCATTGATTTACAGAAATGGTGAAGCCAGTGGATCTGAGGGATTATCACACGTGTATATTTTAACCTAAAAAAAAAGGTTTTTGATTCTGTCTCTATGTATTTTGTTTCAACTCTACCTATGCAGGATTGAATTCATAACAGGCCAGATTCATTTCAAAATGACCCCTTAGGAGAGTAGTATATAAAATAAATGAGGTTATAAAAAGCCTGTCTTTAGTTGAAATTTGGCCCATCACTTTGATTATAAAATTGTGCACATAGTCATTATTTCTCAATAATTCTAATTGGTTCTCATGACAGGAAGAACTAAAATTTGAAACGATCTTGATGAATTTAAGAGATGTTTATGGAAAAAGGGAGAGTTCAAAATAAACTGAAGTAAAGATGTCAGGACAAAGTTTAATGCACTGATAGAGAATTCCAGGTTACATGCTACTATATGATAAGTGAACTCACAAGTTGGGTAGGAGTCCACAACAGAGGCTTGGTATTTCCAGTTCCAGGTTCCACTCTAGACTTCATAATCTGGTAGGGATAGTTGGCCATAATACTGTGGATTTAAGATGAGAGACATTGAGCTAATTGAATCTGGAAAAGATGAGGCTTTATATTTGGATAGGTGGGTGGGGGAGGAGGGCTGTGTATGTTTTCAAGTAAGAGAATGTCTTTTTTTCTCCAAACTAAAGGTCCCTAGTTTCTGTATATTTTAGTGCCTGAGGCAGCCATGTACTCAAGACAGATGGTGTAAATGTACCTTGAAGTAAACATTGCAATTTATTATGCAAAAATATAGGAAGTAATCAACAAAAATTCAGTTGAGTGGCAGGGAAAATTAGTTATTATAGTAATTGTTTTGAATTCTAAATTTTGGTTTCCTGAGGCAAAACAATGGTTTTCCTACCCCACCCAGTTGTGCCTCCAAAGGTGCTAAGTAACAAAAGCTCTTCCCTTGAGGTAGCACAGTTTTAAAAAGAAAACTCTAAATTTTTATCATAAAGGACTCAAATTGATATAAAGAAACAATTGTTATGGCTCATTAAACCTTGAAACAGATTGCTGTTGTTGTTCTATCACTTCAGTCTCTTCATGATCCATATTAAAGTGGTTTGCCATTTTCCTCTCCAGCTCATTTTACACATAAGGAAACCAAGGCAAATAGGGTTAATTGACTTGCCCAGGGTCACACAGCTAGTAAATCTGAGGCCAGGTTTAAACTTAGGCCTTCCTGATTTGAGAGCTGGATCTCTATTCACTGCACCACCTAGCTGACCCTACAAATAGGTTATTGAAGGTGTAAGATAGTTTTTCTTAGAGACCTTTAAAAATAAGACAGACACTGAGCTAATTAGCTGATTCAGATGTGAATTGCTTAGGAAAAAAAAAAAGGGTGAGTTTTCTTCCAGACGTCCAAGCTTAAGATTTATGGTTTTAAAGGCATCTCAAGCTAAACACCAGTGAACCACAAAGTTATTCTCTTTCTGAGGGAAAGAGTACGGGGATGGGGACAGGGAGATAGGAAGTTTTAGATCAGAATGTATTTTTTGGGATGAATGGGAATTTAATATAACTGTGTTATTCCAAATCCATCTACTTTAAGACTAGTTTAAGATTATAATTGAGATTAGCTGAGAAAAACATACTCCTTTGCCATGGTAAATATTTAACTTTATTCTCTTTCCCTTTTCATTGGAGGTCTTCAGGGAAAATAAAAGGTGAGATGAACACCTCTTGGCTTCCTTCTAATACAGATCTTTTACATGGGAAGCTTGGACTAGATGGTTGGTGAGATTTCTTTCCAGTATTCAAACCTGTAATTCATTGAAACAAAGATGATAAATCTTTTTTTTTATTAATACTTTTTATTTGCAAAACATATGTATGGGTAATTCCTAAACATTAACCCTTACAAAGCTTTCTGTTACAAATTTTTCCCCCTACTCCCTCCCCCTCCCCTAGATAGCAGGATATCCACTACATGATAATTATGTTAGAATACTTAAATCGAATATATGTATAGTTATTGCCACACATCATTTTTTTGTTCAGGAGAAATCGTATCTATAAGAGAGAATAATCTGATAAAGGAAATACAATTCAAGCAAACCTCAATAGAGAACATGAAAATGTTATGTTGTGGTCCACATTTCACATCCCTCACTCTGAGTGTATATGGCCTTCTTCACTGCACAATTGTAATTGGTTTGAAGCATTTCATTGTTGAAGAGAGTCATGTCCATTAGAACTGATCCTCATATAGTACTGTTGTTGCCGTGTACAACGATCTCCTGGTTCTACTCATCTCACTCAGCATCAGTTCATGCAAGTCTCTCCAGGCCTCTCTGAAATCGTCCTGCTGGTCATTTCTTACAGAGCAATAATATTCCATAACATTCATATACCATAATTTATTCAGCCACTCTCCAATTGATGGGCATCCATCCAGTTTCCAGTTTCTAGCCACCACAAAAAGAGCTGCCACAAACATTCTTGCATATGTGGGGTCCTTTCCTTCTTTTATGATTTCTTTGGGATATAAGTCCAATAGAAACACTGCTGGGTCAAAGGGTATGCATAGTTTGATAACTTTTTGAGCATAGCTCCAAATTGCTCTCCAGAATGGTTGGATCCGTTCACAGCTCCACCAACAATGCATCAGTGTCCCAGTCTTCCCACATCCCCTCCAACATTCAAAAGATGATAAATCTTAAAAATTTATCTTTAAGTAATATATGGAAAGTAATTCAAAACTAAGTATTACTGGCATTATATTCACATTGATTACAACTGTATTAAAAAAAACAAGAAGAGTGATATAAATTGAGGAAATATGATTTCTGCTTGTTTGGGATTTTTGTGTGTATTTTTTAATTTCTACTTTGTTAAATACTTAGGATCTTATTAATTTTGATTCCTAATTTTGATTATGTTTTAGATGATGATTAGTAAGTTTGAATTTTTTAACTATCATTGGAGGAAATTTTTATTTTAGGAGTTCCTCACATGGATGAAATTATAAAACTGTCCTCACATCCATAATAAATTAATAATTATTTTTAAATAAAGAAACAACTGCATTTATGCTTTTCCATTACATCAATTTTGTGATGGCAGTCTTTATGATCAATTTTATATGTACATATATATTTTTTAAAATATGGTTAATGATACTTAGGGGAGTGGGGAAATGTATCACAGTCTATCCCTTAGGAATGGAGAAAACCTAAATAAAATATACGTCAGTAGCACATCCTAGAAAAAAATAGCTATTGAACCAACTCTTACATAAAATATAAAGTGAAATAAGTAAATAAATACCCAACAATGCAATCTTAAAAAAATCCTTCAAACAACACCCTTACTTCACTGCAAGATTCCAGTCAAGTTGTGTCAAATCCCAGTTCATTCCAAGAGTTGATTGGGATTCAGCCAGAACTTGTCTCCATATTTATGGCATTATTATCCAGATGTACAAATAAAATCATGCATCATTTATTTTCATTGTTTAGTGATGACCGTTCATAACTGATTCATGACTCTGCTTCTCACAGCAAAGGTCAGGAGATGTGGAAATAAACGATGTTTGGGGAGTCGGTCCCTTTCCCTGCATTCAGCCTATTATCATAAATAACATTTTACACCAACTCAGCCCCCTCACTCCCAACTTGCTAATGATTATTTTGTTGTTCTTTTCAAATCAATGAATCACCAGCCTGAACCTATGCAAGAAAACTATTCTTGTATAGAAAAGCAATTAAAATGTGTCGGAAACATTTTAATTGCAATGAAACTCATACTCTAACTCAAAAATAAGAAGTTTAGTGTCTCTATATTCACTCTTCACATTACAGTTTACTTGCAAATATGGGTCCAGTATGTTTCTTTCTTAGAGTTTTAGCTAAACTCCTTCAATTTATGAACTGCAAGCATATTCTTCTTAATTTTCATTCAGTTGATTCATATCTGCAGAGAGTTTCTATTAGCTCATCATGCTTCCTCTAACCTCATGCCTACAAGGTAAAGAGATACTTGGAATCTTTTAAAATAATGTCAATGTGAGGTGGCAAGACAGAGTCAATTTGCTGTTACTAAATACTTAGAATTTCCAAGACTTTTGAAATTTCAAGCAATCAGATCTGTGCTTTTTTTCCAACTAACCTCAAAAAAGGTAGATGGACAAGTAAATAGATCTGAAGTCTCATTGATAGCATCATAGGATTACAGATGTAGATCTGAAAGATCTATATTCAAGGCCATCAAATCAATCCCTTCTTATATGGATGAGGAAACCAAGCCCCAGAATCACACAGCTAAGTATCTAAGACAAAATTTCAACCCATAGTTTCCAGATTCCAAGTTTAACATACTATTTACTATACCACACTGCCCTTCATTTTTTGTTATCTTGAGCTACTTTGACTTAGTAAATTTCTCTCAACCTAGAAATGTATTAAAGCCTCACCAAGTCTGCCAATGAAAAAGGAAAGAAGGAAGAAAGTGTTAGCTTGTTAAGGAAAATTGCCCTGAATTTCATATAGGAGTGTGTGTGTGTGTGTGTGTGTGTGTGTGTGTACACCAAACTTTACAACTTTTGCAATTTTTTAAATTCAAATATAATTTAAGCAATGAAAAGGACTCAATATAGAAATTCCTTCCACTGATGCAGATCAGAAACTCATTTGTTACCTATAGTCATAAGAGAGTTATTTTGAGACACCAAGAAATTAGGTGGCTTACTATCTCTGAATAGTATGTGTCAGAGGCAGGATTTCTGACTCTTAAGACTTGCCTCCATCTCTCAAATATGTGCCTTTGCATCCATGAAATATTGGTCAAACCTTAATATCAGAAAATTTCCTTGTTCCATTTATTGTTGGTAAAGCCACTAAACCATTTTTAGCCTGTTTCATCATTTATAAAATGAAAATACTAGATGAAATAATTTCTAATATTGCTTATAGTGCTGAATTTATTATCCTGTAATCCAAATTAGTCTAAATTACACTTGGATTGCTACAGATATGAAAACAAGTTTGGCTGAATCCCAATCAACTCTTATAATGAACTTTAATTTGACACAACTTGACTGGAATCTTTCAGTGAAATAAGAGTATTATTTGAATGTTTTTAAAATTTGTATTGTTGGCTATTCTTTGCTTGTTTCATTTTATGTTTCATACAGGAGTTTGTTCAATAGCTATTTTTTCCATCTTGTGCTGTTGATATACATTTTCTATTGGTTGTCTTCATCCAAAAAAAAGATACATCTTTCCCCAAAACACCAAGGTCAACAAAATCTCTCTATAGTCTTTAATAGAGACTTCTTAAAGTACAATCATGGAATTCTAAGAAAAAAGAAAAGGAATATGTAATTATCTATCCTCCATTTTTTGTAATATGAATTCATGGGCTTAGGTTAGATCTTTCACAGGCAAATAGGTAGCAGGCCCATTATGAGTGCTGACAACATATATTATATCAAATGACCAATTGGCTTCTGAATGAATAGATAGGGTGGAAATACTTTATAATAAATTTGATAGATGGTGTGATATATTTTGATAGAATATTATATCTCCAGGTTTAGAAAATAGAGTTGGACTGATGGTTAAGAGATCTGGTTTTAATCCCAGCTCTGCTAACTAGCAAACTGTCTTATAAATATGTACCTCTAATATTTGGGAAAGCAGTCTTATAAAATCATTTACATTATCTTCTTTGGCCCTATGATATTTGCTCTCTCCCTACTCTCTGACTTGATGAGCTAAATGTGCCAAAGGAAGAAAGCCCTGGTAGTTTTAATTACTTTGCCCAGTGAAAAAATAAAAACAAAATCTGGAATCCTGCATCCAGAACCCTGAATCTATAGACATCATAATTATGGAGCCTCCTCTGGTCTCTTTTTGTCTTTGTCAGCAGGCAGACTCTTTTGGATATCAGAGTGTAAATATGATCCATCTTGTTTTTTTAGAAGTTTGCTAGTTTTTCTTTGCAGTGCATCTTAATGTCAGCTCAGCAAAGGGTGACAATGTTAAGGTGCTAACAGGATTTCAGAATAGGAGACCAATGTCAATATTGTCAGACTGCATCATCTATAATTCCAATAAATTGTTTTTCTAAGACATGCAGTGTTTGAGAAATATATAATGGCAAAGCTGGAAGAAATCTTTCAGATCATCACTTCACTTTACAGATAAGGAAACTGAGACCCAAAGAGACAAAATGATTTCCCCAGTGTCATACAGTTTGCTAGTGACAAGGCTGGGAGTAAAACCAGATATTTTAACTATCAATCCAACTCTTATTTATCAATTCAAAGATATCATAATCTGCCAAAAATATTACATGATCTACCCAAATTTATTATAAAGTTATTAAAAAATTGTTCATTCTGCTAACAGAGTAGAATTTTAAAAAGTAAGCACACACAAGTGTATCTCTCTCTCTCTCTCTGTCTCTCTGTCTCTCTCTCTCTCTCTCTTTCTCTCTCTCTTTCTCTCCACACACACACACACACAGAATTTCAAAGGCATATGGTTTTCTCTTTGATACTTGGGAGCTAAAGTCATAGGTTATTTATTATATTCATGGATTGGATTTTTAAAGAAGCAGTAAAGCATTTTATTTATTGAACTCTCTACCGTTGAACATTAGGAAGGAAAACAAATGATCTTCTCCCTTGATTTTTCTTTTCTTTTTTTTTTTCTGCTGAAGCAATTGAGGTTAAGTGACTTGCCCAGGGACACACAGCTAGGGAATGTTAAGTGTCTAAGACCAAATTTGAACTCAGGTCCTCCTGACTTCAGGGCTGGTGCTCTATTCCCTGCGCCACCTAGCTGTCCCTCTCCCTTGATTTTTCAAATGGCATTCTATGATGTGCCCAAGTTTGTACTTAATTCATTCAACAAATATTTATTAAATAATAGCTACTGAATGTACAAAATCATGTGTTGGGATATGATAATTCACTTACAATTCAATTCAAGAAGCATTTAAGGAACTGCTATGTGAAAAGTGAGAAGTAGCATGATAAAATCCTGATTCTAGCCACATACTGACAGCATAATCATGAGAAAGTTATTTAACCAATAACTACTCTAGGTAAATCTTGAATACTATAAATGGCAGATCTGCATTGTAGAGTAAGTTTATTTCCCAGGAGTTCACTGTACTAGTGAAATCTCAGGTTCTTTGAAAAAATATGCTGAAAATAAAAATTCAAAAATAGTTTTTGCCCTTGAACATATATTCCATTGGAGGAAAGCGAAAACAACAAGACATGCAAATTAAACAAAAAGTAATGTGATGCAGAATAGAGTATTCAGAACTTAGGGGAAGGAAGAAATAAGGAAATACTCTGTTTAGGACATTGCAAATGAGCTAAACCTTGAAAGACCCAGAGTATCCAAGAGACAGCAGTAATAGGAGAGAGAATTTCATGTATGGAGAAATATTTGTAAGATCTGATCTTTGTCCTCGAAGGGATTAGTTGGAAGATGTAAAATATTCCATTTCATCCAAAAAGACAATTAAGATGGCATACAAAATAGAGTTCTGGGTCTTGAATCAAGTAGTCTTAAATTTAAATCTGACCCCAGACACTTTACTACCTGTGTAATCCTGGGCAAGTCACAACTTCAATTTGCTTTGGTTAAATCATTTGTAAAATGGGAGTAATAATAACATTTACCTCCCAGGGTTATTATAAATATCAAATAAGATAATATTTGTAAAGCATCTTGTACATAGTAGGCACTAAATAATTTCTTGCTTCCTTCCTTTTATTCAACAAACAATTAAATACCTTCTATACACAAAGTTCAATGTCAGGTACTAGGGATACAAAGAGAGAAGAAAAATGACAGTCGTCTTCATGGAGCTTACCATTCTCCTGTGGAATTAAACATATGGATAATAAGTAAATATAAAGAAAATCCAAAGGATTTTCTAATATCCAATATCCAAGAGATTGGAAGGGATCTGTGATTGTACAGGGAACTCCCAGATGAGGAAACTGCCTCCCCCTGTGCAAGTCTGCACTTTCTCTGCACTGAGAAACATTAATTTCAAGCAGAAAAGAAATGCTAGAAAAGGCAAGCACAAAAATAATTATGATTTCTCATAAGTGGTGTGAACAAAGGATTATAGTTCCAAGGGTGGAGGATTGCTTCCAGGTCTGTTGATCAGGGAAAGCTTCAAAAAGGATTTTTCAACTGTATCTTAAAAGACTTTTAAAAGATTTTGATGGTTAGAAATGGAAGAAGCAAAGGCATTCTAGGTGAAGGGAACAGCATGAGCAAAAGTATAGAAAAGAGAAAGTAAAAGAAGGTACATTTTTGAACTTGAGGGATGCAAAATGGATCAATTTGATTATAGTATTTGTCAGAACCAGAGACAAATATCCCAATAGGTAACCTAACCCTTGAACAAATTAGACAGGGAAGCACAAACAGAGACAAATATAGTAGGTGCTTAATAAATTCTTGTTGATTGGTTAATTGATTGATATGGAGAATTCTGTGACTATCTGGTTCCTGAGATACTGCCTAATCACCCTGAGGTCTCAGTAGTACCTCTAGAGGCAGGTGCTGAGACACTAATGGTGAAGATTCTGGGCCAAAGAAAGATATGGGGAAATCAGTGTTATCCCTTTTTCAGGACTGAGGTATGTCCCTTGTAAGACCAAGTCATGCCCAACAGAAGAGCAACTACTAAAGCTGCTACTGCCCTTTTACTGGCCCAAAGTGAGAGGTCACCCCCAAAATTGAATGAAAAATGCCCAGATAGAACCCTGAACCAACAGTGTTACACACTGGACTAATCTAAGATTCATCCATATTCAGAAGGAAAGTGAGTGAAAACCAGTGTTTCAGACAGCTTTACATTTTCAAATTAAGTTAATAAAGTAAGATTTCCAATGTAATGACAAATTAATTCTTCCTTTCATAAGTTTATTAAAATAAGCATCTTCTATCTTCTAACTAGCCCTGACATATGCTTACATAGATACAACACACCCAGTAACCTAATCTCCCAGCAATCTTGAAGCAATTAACTCCTTCTAATCTTGAGCTAACAAAGCCCACCATGCAAAAGGCCCCTTGAGAATGCTACTCTCAGGGCCTCGGAAAAGCTCCCTCCCTTCTATTTCTCTGTTATTCAGAGACTAGGGGCTCAGTGGAGTGGTCAGAGAGCAGGGATTCATCTGAAACAACACAGATGAATCATCACAGATCATAAGATCTTCATTAACTCCTTATTTCTCTGCTAATTAACACAAAAAGAATGAGCTGAATGCTTGACAGGCAGTGAATGACCCACAGCTCAGTGGTTAATAGGATGCAAATGACATCTAATGAGGGTCTCTCCTTGTAGTATGGGCAGCTGGCCTACTATTTTTGTTGTGGATTTTGAAAGTGTTTGAGATGAAAACAGTTTACTCAATAATTTACACTACAGCTGAGTTTGTAATAAAGTCCATGAATTTATGTAAGTCCTACACATGGCAGAATTAACTTAAGCTGTTAACCACCATGTTTAGCTTAATACACCATACTTGGAATGAAAGGCATGGGGGAAGAATAGACTCCTATGCCTTTCAAGAGAAGAACATCATTTATTTATTAACTGAAAAAAAAAAGAATGCAAGCCAGTTTCCAAAAAGTTTGGTTTCTTTTGTAAATCCAGTTTTGTTCAATTTACATAGATCTGCTGAAAAAAGCAAATTCCTATTATTATCTCTTATGAAGATAAGGAAGAGAGAGCCTGGTGTAATGGCTAGGTCTTGCATTGGGTCAGTCTTGAGTTCAAGTCTTGTCTTTGATACACACATCATTATGTGATCCTGGACAAGGCATTTAACTTCTCAGTGCTATAGGAAACTCCTCAAATGGCAGAGAAGTTGCTGATCTTGATGATAGAGGTGTTTCTTCCCCACAGAGTCCCCTACATTAGTGAAGTCACAAATCCAGTTTTTATCCCTATGAATAGAGGGATGAGCCAAAACCAGGTGTGTATGTTTACAATTTTTTAAAAAATCAATTGAATTAAGATTGAGTTTTTGGAAACAGTACAAGAATAAAGAATAATCCTGATATTTAGAATATCATTAAAAATACAGACTCTGAAACATAACATACAGATTTTATATCAGAAAAGGCACAAATGGAACCTCTGATGATATCAAAGAGCCAAACTCTCTTTTGTAATATGTCCATTTCTGCCCTTATAAAGATGTTCCTTAAAATAGCCTTGATTTCAAATGAGAAACTGAGTTGGAAACTCTCAAGGAAAAGTTCCATCCGTCATCAGTGCAGATCCTTAGGAAAACCTGATTTAAAACCACACAGAAATAAAGCTACCATAATGTGACTTTTCCTCACCAGAAGCATTGTATAATCTTGTATAATTTTTAGATCTCATTGGATTGCATGGAGAGGTAGATTGTTCACAGTCAAAAACTGGTTTTCTGAACTTGAGCACCATCTCTGCCCACCCCCTCTTGTGGCATTTATTTTCAGCAACAGGGATAGATTTTTGCCTGTGTGTAACTTGAATCGATGTGGTTTAAGCCTTTCTTCTATTAATAATAGGTTTCACCTTTATTAAGAGCTGGGAAGGGAGTGTGTGATTCAGAGGGAATCCTGTTAATTGGTCATCTTATTGGTTGTTATTTAACATTGGTAAAGAGTTGCTGGGGGAAGAGACAGAGGAAGTAATCTCCTAAAACATATCTCATTTCCCTAGAATTTAAGGCTCAATTATGGACATAATTCATTATTATTTATATTTAATGTCTTTCAATTCAGCATTTAAAGTTGTTATCCTAGTTCACAAAAGATGAAGATATAATGCCATTACTGGAGATGAGAAAACAATTTTTCTTTTTTTCAGAGTTTTCTTTCCCCTTTTCAATTAAAAATCAGAGTGTTACTGCATTCTTCCCTCCAAGATGAGCTATTTTAAGGGAATAAACAACAAGAACAATTGCTATTTATCAGGCACCTATAATAGATAGGTTTTAAATCAATATCCAATCAAAATTATTGACAATTAGTGCTATTCAAAAATGGAATATAATGTTTTATAAGGCAGTGTTGAAAACACTGAATAAAGACTAGAAGAATATTTTTCTAATGTTCTATAGAGGGTCCAGAAACAAGATGAAATGCAAGATTCACTTTTAGTTCTAGAATTTTGCGACCACACAACTCTACAGACTCCTTGGATCTAATAATTTATTTTGATTTACAATTTGGTTTGGTTTTCACTGAAGAACCAAAAAAAAAAAGGTTCCATGACTGTAACATTGGTTGTTTGAATTAAAGCACCATAAGCTTCTATTAGCATGTTTCATATAATAAATGAGATGGAAAGATTAGGTGAAATTAAGTTGTAAAGGTTATATAAGATTATGTCTTTCTCATAACCTTTGAAGCAATTCACTTCTTGATAATTGAGAAAATCATGTAAGTAATAATAACAGCTGACATTTACAATAGCATTTTAATATTTACAAAGCATTTTATATCCACCATCACATTTGATCCTAACAATAATGCTGTAGAGTAAGGTATTATTATCCCCATTTTACAGATGAGGAATCAGATGCAGAGAGAGGTTAAATGATTGGCCCAGAGTCACTCAGCTAATAAGCATGTGAAGTTAGTCAACAAAAATAGACATTTCTTAAGTACCTATTATGTGGTAGGCATTGTGCTCAATGCTGGGAATACAAAGATTGATGATAGATAGATAGATAGACAGACAGATAGATAGATAGGTAGATAGATAGATACATATATACATACATACATAATACATACATAGTAGATAGATAGAAAGAAAGAGAAAGAAAGAAAAAAAGAAAGAAAGAAAGAAAGAAAGAAAGAAAGAAAAAGAAAGAAAGAAAGAAAGAAAGAAAGAAAGAAAGAAAGAAAGAAAAAAAAGAAAGATGATTTCTTCCCTCAAGGAGCTTACAATCCAACAAGGGGGAAGACAAAACACAAAAGGAAACCGAAAAGATTGGGGAACGGTGAGAAGTAAGAGATTCCTAGATTATTGCAACCAGGTAAGAAACGAGGAAATATTTTGAGCCAAATTTCCTCCTTAAATAGATGCTTTGGAGTTCCTTTCTACTCTTCAGAGGGGCAGAGGATAATGATAAAGTAAATTACCCAGGCTTAGAGGCTCTTGCAGGATAATAAGCTTTTCCAATAAAGAGCTTCCTAGGGCATCATAGAGAAGTCAGAGATATCCCAGAGTAGTGCAGCCAGTTAAAAAATAAGGCAGGATTTAAATCCTGGTCTTCAGGAGACTAGATTCCCCTATAGTGTCTAGAGGAGCAAGCTGGAGATAGGAGACTGCCAGCTTCTCCCTTTCCTTCAACAACACAGCAGGATTGGTCTCTTCCATTTTCTCTCTCAAAATTGGAAGCCAGAAGTACCAGAAGTGAGTCACAACTGAAATAATGCTCTCTCACCTCTCACCAGAAGCGTTCTGCACTTCATTCAGGACAGAATCTTCATCTCTACCTAAAAAGAGAGAATTAGTTATCAGTGGATTTTTGGACAGGGTTACATGCATTTGAACAGGATGAGCCATAAGAGAAAGTGGAATCTGTGAATAATATTACTTGCCTAGATATATACAAACACATAAATCCACTAGGATCTGATTATTATGTATTTTAAAAGTTTGTCTAGGAAGTTTTTGATTGGATAGGCAATTGTGTGTGTGTGTGTGTGTGTGTGTGTGTGTGTGTGTGTGTATTGGTTAAATAAGCATATGGAGTCAGAGAAGAATGCATGGTTTACAAGGTTATATAAGAAGTTGTAGTAGACTCAAAAAGTCAGAGTAAGAAGGCAGTTACAGAGATTACTGTATAAACTGATAAAAATAATTGATTCATTGATAAAAATAAAACAATAAATTTTTTCATGTAATTGAGTGCCACAATCTTTTGAAGTTTTTGTTGTTTATTCTTTGGGTTTATAAAAGTAAAGGATTAAAAATATATACATTCATTTGATTCTCCTTTTAGGTAAGAACTTAATTTTTATCTAATCTTCCAAATAATATGTATGTTTATCTATACATATGCTTATGTATATTGTGCATATATGTTCACATTATCTAGCAATGGATATATATGTTATATATATGAAGATATATATGTATATGTACACATAATTATGTATAATTATGGAGAGGGCAGGGATTCTACTTTTACCCTAATTACCTCATGAGTTCCAGAACTAAGATTTTTCTGATTTTTTCCTATGTTTTTTGCTATCTGCTTTACTGCCTTGTAATGATATTGCAGGGTTATATAGCTGGATATTTTTTCCCATTGATGATGGAACCATAAGTTACTGCAATGTTTTTAAGAGCACTAATGGAAAATTTTATAATATCAAATATATTCACAACTAAATTGAAAAGTCTGTTTCTCTATTAAAGATCATTTTAACTTTAAAATTTGGTTGGTATTTCATTCTTTGTCTTGGATGTGGGCCTGAATTGTAAACTTCTTCACTTCAAATTTTCCAGAATGTTTAGCACAGTGATCTGCATGTTAATAAATATTTATTATATGAATGAATGAATGGATGAATGAAAGAATTTTTATGTGCAATCTCTATAAAAGTCACAAAGGCTTTCTAATTTTTTAAGACAATCCAGCTGGTTTCTCTAGTTTAACTTCCATGATGATCTGAACTGATTAGAAGAAAGGCATTGCTTCTCTGAAAGCTGATAAACTAGAGAAAAGTTAGTATTAGTCCCTAGATAATTTACATCTTGAGAAAGGTGAAACCTTTCATATTATTGTTTTCCTTTACCATCCTCTATGGTTTCAGGGTAAGAAACACAGGAGGAAAGATAAACTTCTTTTTGAAGTGTGCTTATTGGAGACATTTAGGTTGCACAGTGGATAGAGCACTAAACCCGGAGTCATGAAAACCTGAGTTCAAATCCAGCCTTACAAAACCTTTGTGACTCTGGGCAAGTCACTTACACTCTATTTGCCTCAGTGTTCTCAACTATAAAATGGGGATAATGGTGGCAGCTATCTCCCAGGATTGTTGTGAATATTAAACGAGATAATATTTGTAAAAATGGCCTGATACATATAGGCACCATATAAATGCCTATTCCCTTCCCCTTATTGGGGAAGAGACATTGCTTTTCTAAAAGGTGATTGGAGAAAATATATGCCTATAATAACATGAGAAAGGATGCATGACCCTGTTAAAATCTATAATTTTATTTTTTTATTTTTAAATTTTTTCTTAATAGTATTTTATTTTATCAAAATACATTTAAAAATAGTTTTCAACATTCATTTTTTAAAAAGATTTTGTATTGAATTTTTTTTCTCCTTCCCTTCCTTATTTCCCCCTTTCTCAGGACAGCAAGCAATCTGATAGATTAGAGATGTATAATCCTTTTAAACATATTTTCACATTTGTGGTGTTGTACAAGAAAAATCAGACCAAAAGAGAGAAACAATCTATAATTTTAAAGGGAAAAATTCTTCAGTCTCAGAACAAATATGAGGAAATTAGAAATTATCTCTTTTAAGAGAATAATAGCTTAACATTCCCTGAGCACCCTATCAAGCATAGTTGGCTATATATACACTATATATATACCCTGTTAATTATATTATTATTTAATTTTGAATGAGTGTTGAAGTGATTACCTTAAGTTTCATCCTTATATGTTTTTTAAGTAATCCACAGATGCGTTGGCTTAATTGGGTCTCTTGCCAAACTTTCTCCAAACACATTTTTCCTACCCCTGTTTCTCTTTCTCTTTTTTTCAGGTAATACTGCTCAAAAGCTCCTACCATTTTTCTCTATAAAATTTTTCAAAGGTATGACCCTCCCTTCTCCCTCCACCAAAATATCTTTTTCTGTGAAAAAAAATCCTGGTTGAGGCAGTTTCTAGGTTCTATTGATCTGATCATTTTGGGGGTTGCATTTTATTGGTTAAAATTCCATAAGAAATTATATGGTCAATTAATGTTTGTTCATTTATCCATTTCATATTTGGAGCCATCAATAACTTATTTTTATTTAAACTCTTTTAACCATATTGTCTTATGTTTATTTTTCATCTCATTTGGTGTGGTTTTGTTCTTTGTTCACTCAGGTGAAGAATCTGACTATAGAACAAAAGCTGATATGAAAATGATTCCTACATTTGTAACCAGTTGTTTCTTACCTGCATTTCATTCTCTGGAAGAAAATATCTATGATATATAAACATAAGGTTTTGTCATAACCTATAAGCATTTGCCCTTTCTTGCATCTTGGTTCTGAACCCTATTTTCAGCACAATTTTATCCTCTGACTCCCTTTTCCCTAAAGTTACTGAGTATTAAAATGCAGGCTAATTTCATCAGAACATTCTTATAAAGTTAATGATAAAATATCTTTATTTCTTTATCCTCTGAAACAAAGCTATGGAGGTCTTTTTTAATTTGTGTTCATCATGAGCATTAACAAACAAGATGAGCAAGTATCCTATGAAATGATGATTCTTATTAATTTTGTATATATAATTAAAGCAACTCAACCAACTCGTCTCATAGGAGAACCTGTGAACTATACAAAGTGCCACTTCCTTATGCTGTATGATTTCACTTATTGAGAGAATGTCAATATTAATGTCAATATTAGTATACTATAATATGTTGGTTCACTCTCCCTTAGTTGAGGAGTTCCCATTTACCAATAGTTAGGTTATGGTTTATGAGTGGCCCAAAACTCACAGTTCTTAGCACTCTGCTTCCTTTTCTGCTGCCCTCCAATGATTACTGCAGAAACAGAAGGCAGATGCAGTAGACTGACAGTTATTCTTTAATTTTTATTTGTATCATGGATTTCCAAAACTAAAGAATTGCCCTCCTAGAAACCAGCCTCCTGGTCTTATAACATCGCTAAACTATTCCTTGAAAGAGAAGAGGAGATTCTGTTTCTGGGAAGATATTTGAAATGCAAGGTAAAAAACAGCTGGTTACCAGTGTCATTTTCAAATCAGCTTTTGTTCCCTAGTAAGATTCTTCACCTGACTGAACAAGCTCTGGCTTGGTAGTACTTGACAGAACTTGAATTTTGATGCTATAGCCACACAGAGTCTAGGGTCATCTCCACACCATCATTAAGAATCAGACTTGGAATTGTATTAATATTACAATTATTATAATTCCACCCTTTTCTGAGTTCTCAAAATACGTTTGACAGGCTCCCAACCCAGCACAATCTTCTTACCACCCTTAATGTTATTCATGCTTTCTGTGCTTTTGAAGGCTAGATACAGCGATAAAGATTGTGCAGGGTTCCCATGATAGATGATTTTCCAAAAAAGGGAGTATTTCAGGGATGAGTTAGCCCTAAGCACAGTCAGGCATGTTATAAAACATGCATGGTGAAACTTGATAACTTCTCAGATGACATTTACAAACCCAGTTGCCTTTATTTTTGGCCTGTGGGGAAACATTCATAACCAAACCCCTTTTCTCCTGCCTTCCGTTCTAATTCCACACATGCCATTGCGTAGAGTAGATTGTCAGACACCTTCCGTGCCCTCGTTATGAGAGCTTCATTCAGAAGTTGCTGTGCCATGACCGTTGAGAGATCATGTCATTCGTCATCCCATTTCACTCTGTGAAATGCTGTGTTTAAATGGAAGGAGCCTGAGGCCTCAGAATTGGAGTAGAGCTGCTATAAATTATGATGTACAGTAGGTATCCATGGGGACCACACAACTTCACCTTTCTGCCACTATTCATGCACTCTTCCTCCTGGAGCACTCTGGAGACAAATAAAATGAAATTGTTTTTGGTACCAGTGATGTTTCCTCTTGTCCTTTATGTCCATTCTTGCTGATGAAAAGCAAAACATAGTCAATTGAGTCAGGAGCAGTCTTTATGTGGTTTTTGAAAGATCAAATCCCAACCTGGGAATTATATTGTCATAGATCCATAATATATATGTGTAAGAAAAGAAGCATCTAAATAAATGAGAGAAATCAATTTCCTAACAAATAAAATTCACACAATTACCTTTAATCTAGAAATCACAAAAGGACAATAACTCAAACATAAAACATTTTTCTTTAAATTAAAGCATCTTCTTATAGTATATATATATATACATATATATATATATACTTAGGATGTCATCAATTTTTAAGGAAATCTTTTAGGTTAAGTATGTGCCCACATTAAACTGATAATTATCCCCTCCTTTTCTTTCTCTATCCCCCTGATATTCAACATGCTGGATTTTTACTTCATGTTTTATTTATGGCTCAGAATTAATATGCAGATTCACAAAAACTTAAAAACTCATAATTATTCATAAAGGGCTTTAAGGTTATTTAGTACATATTGATGAAACTTTATGTTTTCAAAGAACTCTGTTTGAAAGTTCAACAGAAGGGTATTGAATAAGGTTAATGACTAGTATTGAGAATAATCTCAGAAATGATCAAACTCTTTGGATGAAAATATTTGTCAGTATTTCTAATCTATAGTTAAGTGAAGTAATGGACATCAATAGCCTTGCAAATATGTTCAGAAATGTTTTGGCAAGAGAGAAGATTTGCATATCTAATGCAAACAGCCAATGAGGAAAAAATATCCAGTTAAAAACCTTTGATCACTGGGCATATGTAATAAGTGATACAGATTTATCCTGTCTGTTGTCTATCTGTATTGAGTTAGGTTCTCATAGAAATGTGCTATACTCTAAGAAAACATTACCACTAATTGAAGGTGTCTACATTCTATTTTGTATTTTTGAATAAGCAGTTGGAATGAATAAGCATTTGGGATGGACTATGATTCACTCATTCATTCATTCATTTGTTCAACACATTACATTTCTACTACCTACAAATCTCAGTTTAAAGAATCTTAGCACAGTGCTTAACACATAGTAGGCACTTAATAAATATTGTTGAATATCTATTAATGAATCAGATTTAGAAACCAAAATCACCAAGAATTCAAATGGGTTGTCCATATAACACCTTCAGTCTCCTAGTCTTTTTTTTTCCATTTTATGACATTACCTTTAGGCATACTTAAAGTTATGGGAGATAGAAGTTATTTATAGGAAATAGAACTGTAAGAATGATGCTAATTAACCATATATATATATATATATGCCTATCTTTTCACTCTCCTTATGGAGGAAGATTCATAACACAAAGCAGACTTAGTTCATAGTTCATCTTAGCAAGACCTAGTGAATTTGGATCATAAGAATGGCTGAGAAATATCGTGGTTTGTTCCCTCTGGAAATTGCACAAGTTTATCAGGGAAAATAGGTCATCTGGAATACTGAGTAGGCGAAATACTGATTGTTGTTAAACCTAATAAATAAAGCTTTTGAACTTTCATTCTTTTTCATCTTTAACTTAAGAATGTATACACACACACACACACAGGATGTGCAGGTCCATCCATAATGTTGCCATAATAGTTGCATTAGGGATGATGATGACGAACAGAATGGGGAGTCTAATCTATTTTTAACACCTATGTATATTAAATTATTTGAAATAATGTCATATTTACCAAAGGCTTATAAAACATAAATATATATTTTATAATATATATGAAAACAGAAGCAATGCCCTTCCAATTGTATGGCAGAGAGGGGAGGAGAAGGAAATGGGGATCTTCTTTCAGCAGTAGACTATGATACTATAGTAAATATTTTTCTCACGTCAGGCCTTTGTTTGTTTTCTGTAATAACATAATTGCATATTTAACACACTCCAGGATTTTTCTTTCAAAATCTCAAACTTCTTAGAAAAGAAAGAAGAGAATTTCCCCAGTTACTGATTACTACTTGAAGGAGGGCGCTCTCATCCAGAACTATCTCCCAAATGACATAAGGATGTGGGAAGTGCAATTTTTCAACTGGCTTAATAGAACTACCAATAAATATTTAAGTCACCTCAATAGAGACATGACATGCCAGTTTGGACAATGAGCTCATTTTGATTTCATAATATTGGAATAGCCAAATCAGCACTCCAGACATCTGAATTATTAATCAAGTAGGCACAAGTGTGGAATACCTGGACTGATCACCAAAGCTCCCCATGCTGCTACTATGAATAATATGTCAATGAAACATTTTTAGCATTTTTGGAGAAGGCAATGTGTGTGTGTGTTTGTAAGAATTTGATATGTCTTTGTTTTTTGCAGGAGAAAAAATGGAATAATTAATAAGCTACTTGTAATTAATGATTCTAGATAACATTCAAAATATATCTCTACTAGACTACTGGTTTTTCATGCTGCCTGAAAAATAACATAATCATAGGTTATAAGCGAAACACATTTAGGTTTTGTGTATATCCACATGAGTTTGTCAGCTCTTGGAGAGGTTTTGATAAATATTTTAGGAATTTGCAAGCCTCTCTTTGTGGAAGGCTACATGTCTACAAGGGAGTAAAAGCAAGTATCCTGAGGCTAGCCATTTTGCTCTCCTCAAAGAGGTGATACCAAACTAAAATTCTATCTTTCTGCATCCCCAAATATTGCTAGTCTTAGCAATATTAAATATTGCTTTTCTTAAGTTGAAACCACTTTCCTGGTCAGCCATTTTTCTAAGAGGAAAGATTTCCCTACACTCTACTCCATTCCAATTAAATCCTTTATGCTGTGTTTATTTTATGGAACTCGTAGCAAAAAATGTCACTTAGGAAGGCTGATTGCGCTATTCCTTCTCTTCAATTATCTTGGATTTCAATTTCCTAGAAGTCTTTTTTTCCTATCCTTTCCAACACTTCCAATAGCATTGTTTTTGGAAGAGAAAATAGGTGAGACAGAGAGAAAGAAAGAGACAGAGAGAAGAAAGAGAGAGGAAGGGAGAGAAAGAGAGAAAGGAGAAGGGGAGGGAGGGAGAGAGAGACAGAGACAAACAGAGACAAAGAGAGAGAGGGCAAAGAGAGAGGGAGGAAGGGAGGAAAGAAGGAAGAGAGGGAGGGATTGAGAGGAGGATCCCAGACAAAGCCCAGCAAACCAAGAGGTACAAGGATAAGCAGGAGGAAGTAGTGATCAGAAAACGAGGAGGAAAAGGTACTGGTCATCAGGGACAAAATGAGCAGAGTTTCAATTCAGAAAAGGTAATGGATTTAGTGAGGGAGCATATGGTAAGCTTTGAGAGAGGTTTCAGTAAAGTGATGAGCTCAGAAGCCAAAATGTATATAGTTGAGAATGGAATGGGTGGAGGAGAGGAGAAAAAATAGAAGTGGCGAATATGGTTAACTCTTTGAAGGAGCTTGACACAAATAAAGTTTATTTTATGTATGTTTTTCTCTTTTGGGGTAGGCAATGCATTATCAGCAGAACTCATATTCTGATGCAAACCTTAAAGAATTCAGCATTAGGCTATTGTAGAAAATTATAATAAGGTACTTCTTGCCATTCTTGATTCAATTCATTCCATTCAAAGAACTTTTATTAAGTAATTTCTCTGCACAAGACACTTTGGGAAATACAAAGATGAAAAGCAAAAACCACTGTCTCTGCTATTAAGGATGCTATAATTTGGTAGAAGCTAAGACAAAAAATATAATTAACTATAATATAAATTGTGGGGTCAGGGAAGGGAATGAGCATTTTATAGTGCCCATTATGTGCCAAGCACTGGGCTAAGTACATTATGAATATAGCCCAATGATTCTCACAAGAATCCTATTAAGTACACAATGTTATTATCTCCATTTTGTAGTTGAAGAAACTGAGGTAAACGGAGCTTTAAAATGCCCAGCATCATACATTGAGTACTTGTCAGGCCAGGCCCAATGCTCTATCCACTGTACCATTTAGTTGCCTATTCAGTTAGAATAAGAACTGATGCAATGGAGTATATAGAATGCCAGGCTTGGAATCTAGAATACATGGGTTTAAATTCTGCCTCTGAGGTTGTTGCTGGAATTGAGTAATATTAGTTGTGTCCAACTCTGTGACCCCATTTCTTGGCAAAAACACTGGAGCAATTTGCCATTTCCTTCTCCACTTTGTTTTACAGATCAGAAAACTGAGGCAAGCAGGGCTAAGTGATTTGCCAAGGGACACACAGCTGGGAGTGTCTGAGACCAGATTTGAGCTCATGAATGTGACTTGCTGACTCCAGGACCAGTGCATCAAGCCCACTCTGCCTCTGATATTAGCCACATAAAACAGATCAAGTTATTTATCTTTATGGGCCTTAGGCAACTACTAAGTTGTCAATGGCTGCAATCTATGTTGGTAGAGAGAATTTCCTATCTAGAGGTCCTTCACATAATGATAAAGACAAAAGAAATGTTCAAACAAAATGTAATGAGAAATTTGACAATGAGGAGACCAGTTTCACTTAGGGAAATCTTGAAAGACATCATAGAAAATTTGAAGGAAATTTTTCATAGGCTATCAGTGGGCAGAAAGTTTGCTTAGAAGTGATATTAAGACAATTGGTTTTAATAAAGGAGATGGTCAGCAGACCAAATTGATTAGAATATAGAAATTTGAAACGGGGTTAGAAAGGTCAGTTAGAGCCAGATTGTAGAAGGCCTACAATTTTAAAATAGTTTAGAATTTGTTTGATTATGGGCAATGGAGAACCACAGGATAATTCTGTGGAAAGAAATAATATGATCACAAAGGTACATTAGGAAGAGTAATCTCTCTGGGATTTGGCAAAATATTCAATTCAAACATTTTCTAAGAGCCCATAATGTTCAATGCTCTAAGAATACAAACATAAAAACCCGTGTGCCTGTCCTCAAGTAGGCTTAAAACTATGGTTACAACATGTACAAATAGAGAAATAAATACAAAATAACCCGAGGAAGGAGGAAAACAATGAGACATTGGGATTGGAAAAATTTCACATAATGAAATTTGGACAGAAAGTAGCGAGGGATAAACTAGAAGTAGAAGAAACTATTAGACTGTCAGTAAGATAGAATATAGTAAGGATGAAACTCAGTATTAGGAGAGAAATACAAAAGGAGAAATCAGCAATGGTGACCAGCAATAGTGGAGGCAGGAAGAGTAGCACTAAGCAAGCAATTGGAGTGAAAAAGATGAGGAAGTTTAAAGCTGACTGTGGGAGAAATTTTGAGTATCTGTGAGTGAGAAGATTGTCACTGTTGCTGTTGCCTTTGTAATTTATCCTGTATTTTCAAAAAAGAAGCAATAGGGTGATGTCCCTACTTGTTTATCAATTGGATTTAAGTGAGGCAGAATTGCATGATCTTTAGTCTCACTCTCTCCTCCAGACTCATTAGCAAGAATCTAGTGGCAAAGCAAAAATCAAGTTGACTGGCCATAGCCCAGGATTCAGTGGGTGCCCTTGACCTTTCTCAATTAAGGAATTTGCCAGCTCTCAGTTTGTCTGAAACTAAGCTCATTCAATGACTAATGGCCAGTAACATCATCACCAAAGAGAGAAGTCAAAACAAAATCCCTAACCTGAAATAGTCAGAGATGAAAATTGTCATTTTTTTTCAGTTTGGTAATATTGGTTTTAGTAAATATATATTTAATAACCCCACAAAGGTAAAGCATAAAAGAGCAATGAATAGGATTATGTTTAAAGGAAAGCCATATTATTGATAAAGTTCAATAATAGTGTTTGGAAGCAGAATGCTTAGCTTCAGAATGTGGAAAGTCTATATTATTCCTTCTCCTTGGCAGAGTCTTGGAATTTAATATACTTTCAAATAGGTTTTAGTATGTGTTACAAGATTTTTGAGCCAACTCCTAAATTCAGAGGAATGTACATTTGGTGAACAACAGTTCTCAAGATGTTGAGGGGCACCCTAGGCTTGAAGGCAGAAGGTCTAGGAAATCTTGACTCCTCTTACTAACTGCGTCTCCTCAATCAAAACTTCACTTCTGCCACTGAGTCTTAATTTCTGCAATACAGAGATAATAAGATTTGGCACTATAATACATAATTATTATGAAGTTTCAGTTCAATAAATATTGATTAAGTACTTACTATGAGCAAGGAACTATACTAAGTACTAAGGTTACAAAGACCAAAAAATGAATCAGTACCATGCCCTCAAGAAGTTTACATTCTACTGGCCCAAATGAGATAATATATGTCAAATAATTGTTTTATAACTTGAAAATACTTCATAAATATGGACTTGCTATGATTATGTTCTGATGGCTCTAAGTTTTTTGTTTTGTTTTTGCTGAGGCAATGGGGGTTAAGTGACTTGCCCAGGGTCACACAGCTAGAAAGTGTTAAGTGTCTGAGACCAGATTTGAGCTCAGGTCCTCCTGACTTCAGGACTGATGCTCTATCCACTGCACCACCTAACTGTCCCTGGTTCTTAGTTCTTAATTAGGAATGTATAATAGTTTAAAATAAACCTTTAGTTTACTCTATTGAATTTTTTTTAAATTAAAGCTTTTTATTTGTATAACATATGTATGGGTAGTTCCCCAACATTGATCTTTACAAAGCTTTCCATTACAAATTTTACCCCCAGTCCCCTCTTCTCCCCTAGATGGCAGGAAGTCCACTACATGCTAATAATGTTGAAATGCTTGAGAAGTTATGCAAGAAAAATCCTATCTACAAGAAAAAAAAAAAAAAGAATCCGAGAAAGGCAACACAATGCAAACAAATGTCAATAGAGATCATGAATATGTTATGTTGTGGTCCATATTTCATTTCCCTCTCTCTGGGTGTATATGGTTTTCTTCAGTGAACAATTGGAACTGGTTTGAGACAATTCTTTGTTGCAGAGAGCCATGTCCATCAGAATTGATCATCATGTAATACTGTTGTTGCTGTGTATGATGATCTCCTGGTTCTGCTCGTTTCACTCAGCATCAGTTCATGCAAGTCTCTCCAGGCCTCTCTGAAATCGTCCTGCTGGTCGTTTCTTACAGAGCAATAATATTCCATAACATTCATATACCATAATTTATTCAGCCACTCTCCAATTTATGGGCATCCACTCGGTTTCCAGTTTCTAGCCACCACAAAAAGGGCCGCCACAAACATTCTTGCACATGTGGGGCCCTTTCCCTCCTCTAAGATCTCTTTGGGATCTAGTAGTAGAAACACTGCTGGGTCAAAGGGTATGCACAGTTTGATAACTTTTTGAACATAGTTCCAAATTGCTCTCCAGAATGGTTGGATCCGTTAACAGTTCCACCAACAATGTATTAGTGTCCCAGTTTTCCCACATCCCCTCCAACATTCATCGTTATCTTTTCCTGTCATTTTAGGCAATCTGACAGGTGTGTAGTGGTACCTCAGAGTTGTCTTAATTTGCATTTCTCTGATCAATAGTGATTTGGAGCAACTTTTCATATGACTAGAGATGGTTTTAATTTCATCATCTGAAAATTGTCTGTTCATATCCCTTGACCACTTATCTATTGAAGAGTGGCTTGAATTCTTATATATATGAGACAATTCTCTATAAATTTTAGAAATGAGGTCTTTATCAGAACCATTAAATGTAAAGATGATTTCCCAATTTGATGCTTCCCTCGTAATCTTGTCTGCATTTGTTTTGTTTGTACAGAAACTTTTTAACTTAATATAATCAAAATTATCCATCTGGTGTTCAATTAGGAGTTCCAGGTCTTCTTTGGACATAAATTTATTCCATCTCCACAGGTCTGAGAGATAAACTATATTACGTTCCTCTAACTTGCTTACGAAGTCCCTCTTTATATCTAGATCATGAACCCATTTAGATCTTATCTTGGTATGTGGTGTTAGGTATGGGTCAAGCCCTAATTTCTTCCATACTAGTTTCCAATTTTCCCAGCAGTTTTTGCCAAATAGTGAGTATTTATCCCAAAAGCTGGGGTCTTTGGGTTTATCGAATACTAGATTGTTAAGGTTATTGCCTAGATTATCCTGATATACTATCCTGTGCCACTGATCGACTGCTCTATTTCTTAGCCAGTACCAAACCATTTTGATGACCGCTGCTTTATAGTATAGTTTTAGATCTGGTACAGCAAGACCACCTTCATCTGCCTTTTTTTTCATTAATCCCCTTGAAATCCTTGACCTTTTGTTTTTCCAAATGAACTTTGCTACTATTTTTCCTAGATCTGTAAAATAATTTCTTGGGAGTTTGATTGGTATGGCACTAAATAAGTAGATTAGTTTGGGTAGTATTGTCATTTTTATTATGTTCGCTCTGCCTACCCATGAGCACTTAATATTTTTCCAATTGATTAGGTCTGATTTTATTTGTGTGGAAAGTGTTTTGTAATTTAGTTCGTATAGTTTCTGACTTTTCCTTGGCAGATAGATTCCCAAATATTTTATCCTATCATCTGCTATTTGGAATGGAATTTCTTTTTGTATCTCCTGCTGCTGAACTTTGTTGGTAATATATAAGAATGCTGATGATTTATGTGGATTAATTTTGAATCCTGCAACTTTGCTAAAGTTGTGAATTGTTTCTAGTAGTTTTTTAGTTGAGTCTCTAGGGTTCTCTAAGTATACCATCATGTCATCTGCAAAGAGTGATAATTTGGTTTCTTCATTACCTACTCTAATTCCTTTTATCTCTTTTTCTTCTCTTATTGCTAAAGCTAACATTTCTAATACAATATTAAATAGTAATGGTGACAGTGGGCAGCCTTGTTTCACTCCTGATCTTATTGGGAATGGTTTTAGTTTGTCTCCATTACATATGATGCTTGCTGATGGTTTTAAATAGATGCTACTGATCATTTTAAGGAAAAGCCCATTTATTCCTATATTCTCTAGTGTTTTTAATAGGAAAGGGTGTTGGATTTTGTCAAAGGCTTTTTCTGCATCTATTGAGATAATCATATGGTTTTTGTTAGTTTGGTTATTAATATAATTAATTATGCTGATAGTTTTCCTAATATTGAACCAGCCCTGCATCCCTGGTATAAATCCTACTTGGTCATAGTGTACTATCCTGGGGATGACTTTCTGTAATCTCATTGCTAATATCTTATTTAAAATTTTTGCATCAATATTCATTAGGGAAATTGGTCTATAGTTTTCTTTCTCAGTTTTTACCCTACCTGGTTTAGCTATCAGCACCATATCAGTCTCATAGAAGGATTCTGGCAGTATACCTTCTGTCCCTAATTTCTCAAATAGTTTGTGTAGTATTGGAATCAATTGTTCTTTGAATGTTTGGTAGAATTCACATGTAAATCCATCTGGCCCTGGAGATTTTTTCTTAGGGAGTTGGTTAATGGCTTGTTCTATTTCTTTTTCTGATATGGGGCTATTTAAATAATTTATATCCTCTTCTCTCAACCTGGGCAATCTATATTTTTGTAGATATTCCTCCATTTCATTTAGATTATCAAACTTACTGGCATAAAGTTGGGCAAAGTAACTCCTAATTATTGCTCTAATTTCCTCTTCATTGGAGGAAAGTTCTCCCTTATCATTCTTGAGACTAACAATTTGATTTTCCTCTCTCCTTTTTCTTATCAAATTAACTAAAGGCTTATCTATTTTGTTGGTTTTTTCATAGAACCAACTCTTAGTTTTATTTATTAACTCAATAGTTTTCTTGTTTTCGATTTTATTAATTTCTCCTTTTACTTTTAGAATTTCCAATTTGGTATTTAATTGAGGGTTTTTAATTTGTTCTTTTTCTAGTTTTTTTAATAATAAGCCCAATTCACTGATCTTTTCTTTCTCTATTTTATGCAAGTAAGCATCTAGAGATATAAAATTGCCCCTTATAACCGCTTTAGCCGTATCCCACAAATTTTGGTAAGTTGTCTCCTTATTGTCATTCTCCTGGATGAAATTATTGATTGTGTCTATGATTTGCTCTTTCACCCATTCATTCTTCAGGTAATTGGAAATTAAATAATCTATTGAATTTTTTAAAGAGGCAACATAGACTAGTGGCTATCCATATGGATGTCAATAAGTCAAGAACACTCTTGGATCATCTCAAACAATATTTTTTTTTGGGGGGGAAGCTATAATTCTATTTCTGTCCCCAGACTATGGAAGTATATTACTGTCTGCATTTAACTAGCTTCTGAAATTTCCCAAAAGAACCTTCCCTGAATGAAAATAGTTTGTTCACATGTTGCTATTGGGGATTGTTTCGGGGCTAACATGTGTTAAATACAATTTAATATGTCCCTAAACACAGTTTCTCAGTTGTTGTTAGGAGTTTTTCCTCAGCTCTCCATTGCTTTCACAGACTGACTTCTTCATTATTGAAGTATTTCTAACTTCACTCATATCCTTGCATATTTCACTCAATATTCCTGATTGAAGTTCAACCAACCCAGAGCACTCACCATCCCAATTCTGAATATGCTGTCATAGAATTTTTAATAGATTCATAGGTTTCCAAACTGCAAGATAGCTGGTAAAATCAACAATTAGAGACCAGTTAAGCCCTCTTTTTCTAGCCTTTTCTTAGGCATTATTGCACTAGAATATCTCCTCCACCACCCAGACACTTTTCTCACATTGTTCAGCTGCTTCTTTTGCCTCCACTTTGTGGAGGGCCCCAGCTGACCCTCCTTCCTCTTCCAAACTTGTTTTTGGCTTTTGGACCTCAAAATTATGCCCTTGTGCCAGATACTTTCATTATTCACTGTCCCCTCTGCAACTCCCTTTTGAGTGGTATCCCACCCCATTAGAATGTAAACTCCTTGGGAGATGAAACGAAGTGATGTAGGTTGCAGTTATTCTTACTTAAATTGAATTTATAATTCTAGCACAGTGCCTGGCACATAGCATTTGCTTAATAAGTATTTGTTATTCTTCCTTGTTTTGCTTCATTTTTCATATAAGGAAATCAAGTCCCATGTATAGAATTGTGCTATTTTTTTAAAGAGGGGTTTATTTTATTTAGTATATTAGAATTTGCAAACATGAACTGCATACAGAAAACTTTTCAAAAACTTCTGCATCAATCAGAATGACCCAATCTGGAAACCAAATACTTATTATGATTTTCACATCTCAGCTGTTTATTTCTTAATATCTACCCAGATTAAACTAAAGTCTTTTCATATGAACTAGTACAGTCATGCATTAAAATGAATAGAGGGAAACCGATTTGACAACGTGCTTTGTGCTCACCAATCAGATCACACTATTTAGCAGAAGAATGTTTACGCTGAAAACAATTAAAAAAAAAGACTAATGAATCCGACTGGCTGTTGGTTTGTCTACAAGTTAGTGGAAATAATTTAGGGTTCATTGTTTAATTGTGCTAAGTGTGAGAATTCTGAGTTAGTGAGCCCTAGGAGTTGGCAAAACTTTAGACATAAGCAAATATTACTTGCATCTTTTATTCATCCTTTGGAGCTCTTTTGCTAATTTCCTTTAAATAGGCCAGAAATCTCACAATGATTGATAGATAGTTTTTCCTCCCTAAAGAGTAATTTTGGTTTTTGAAATCATTAAACTAAATATAACAGATGTTCTAGCATTTTTGCAGAAAATACTGGTGTCCTCATGTTATTTTTGACACCCTACAAAACTTCAGATGGCTCTCTCTCTCTCAATTTCCTCTTCATCTGGAATTTTATCTCCAAGAAGTCTTCATCTTTAAATCTTTGGAATGTAGCTTTAAAAAGGAATAAAATGGAATATACTTCCAGATCTACAAGATAGAATATCTGCTCATATACTTTGGATATGAACAGCTCTATATCTGTATAGAGTAGCTTTAGATACATATGCTTATTGATATGTACTGTGTCTGTGGCTTGTGCTCTGGAATAACTTTCCATCCTGTCCATACAGAGCATGCATTGCCCTCTAGGACTTCCTTCATGCTTTACTGGCTCTGGAAGGTTCACCACAATATATCTCTCCTGGTGTTTGCCCTCTTCTTGAAGATATTTCAAGAATAAACTTCTTTTAATGCCCCTGAGCTTCTTTTGCCTTACTCAGCTTTAAGCTGCAGTGAGGTCTCTCCTCACCTTGAACTTCAAAGGACCTTGCCTCCCATCTCTCCCTTTTTTCAAATCATTTTGAAACTGACTTTCCTGAATAACAATTCTAATCATGTCATAGCTTCCTACTTTTTATTATTATTTTTCAGTTCAGTGACTCTTTGTCACCCCATTTGGGATTTTCTTGGCAAAGATACTGGCATAGTTTGCCATTTCCTTCTCAAGATCATTTTACAGATGAGAGAACTGAGGCAGACAGGATTAAGTGACTTGCTCAGGGTCACATAGCTAGATAAGATTTGAACTCCTGGATCCATTTCCAGTTCTCTATCCATTGTGTCACCCAAATTTCCTACCAAGCTCTGGGGGCTCAGAATTAGGTGGGATGTCTTCTTACTCTGTACATATTTTGCATGTACCTATATATTTATATGTTGTGTCCCCCATTAGTATGAGACAGTGGTTATTTTTGTGTTTTTGCCTTTTTTTACATGTGTCTGGCACACGAGTGGCACTTAAATTCTTGTTGATTTGTTCATTAGTAGATTAATTGATTGGATGACTTTCAAGGTCCCCAGTTCTAAATCCAATGAACAGAACTGATTCTTCAGTAAACAGTCACATCAGTTTTTCTCTTTCTTTATATCTATTGTTCTGGCAGAAGCTGAGGAAGGGAAAATTTAGGTTTAAGCATTCTAGTTACTCTTCTGGCTCCTGAAAATTATGCTTTTTTTGTGGATGGCTAAGTGGTCTGCCTGAAGATTAAGAAAGTATACCATCTCAGGGTAGGAAGGATGTTCTTTGTTATTCCTTCTTTTGATGTTCCTTCTTTGTTATTCCACACAGTAGGTACTCAATAAATATTTGTTGAAAGGCTTTAATGGAAAGGGAACCAAAATGTGAATTGCATTCACTCACTACAGAACAATGAATAGCAATTAGTAGATTCCACCTGTGCAGGTTACAATTCCTTAATTTAGTGAGTTTGTTTAAGGGCTGCTGTCTTCCTTAGGAGGGGCTATTATCATAACAATGTGATATTTGTTCAGCTGACAAAGCAATAAATTTGCTCATGTTTGCTTTTTTGTTCCCAAAGTTAGTCAATAGATTTTTAAGTATTTTTTGATTTGCTATGTGCCCCTAATGAAGATGGTTAAATAAATAGACTATTAGTTTGAAAACCCTACAGACCCAAACTATCAATTCACTTAGAGTTGAGAGAGATAAAGTGACTTGTTTTCATATAGCCAATCTTTCAATAAGAACCTTCAGTGGCTCCCCATTGCCTAATGGTAAAGTCCAAATTCCTCATGCTGATATTCAAAATCCTCTAGATTTGTCCTAAACTGACCTTTTTAACATACTCTTTATATAAAGAGTTCATGGGCACTTTTCTTGTGTGATCTCTTGAATTGTAGTGATTAGAATTTTTTATTTGTTTGTTTTTTTAATTTGCTATGTTCTTCTGGAAGACCTACAATATTTACAATCCTATTTTCAAGATCAATTGTGTTTTGCTTGCTTTTTATGCCTCTTTTTCCAGATTGTCCTTCCTCTGTGCATTTCTAATCAGTTGTAGCCTCTTTTGTTCCTTTGGTGAGATTTGTCACCATCTTTTTTTTGTATGTTTGTTTCATTTTTCTATTCTGTTGATTATTTCTGCTATGCAGGCCATACATTCTGCTCTCACAGTTCTTATTTATTACTTGAACTATTTGGGAACATGCTGTTGTAGCTCTATGTTCCCTTGAGAATCGATAGGTATTCTGCCTTATCAATTATTGATTCATTTTTCTATATCTTCTAACATTTATTCATGGAAGTTTGGACTTGTTTCAATGATATAGTGATCACATTCCCTTCTGTTATTCACATCTTCCCTGTTGGTTTATTTGCTTGTGGTAAAGGTTTAAGCATTTTCCCCCATCTTAGGATCTTTGGTGATTTCAGTGGTACTGCTATTGTTTTTCCTCTCTCTTTTATTCCCTTATCACTCACTTTCTAGCTCTTTCCCCTTTGATAATGGTTTTCCTGAGGGCTGAACCCAAGGAGTGTGTTGATAAATGTTTAACAAATTCACTCTTGGGGTGAGAGGGAGGGGATAAGTATATTTCACATACTTTTAACTATTTCACTATTAACATCTTTTACATTAATTTCTTAAGTCTAGAGATTGAACAAAGCAATAAATTTAGCCTTAAATATTAGCATTTGTTTATTTATGGGGTATAAATGATCCTTCCAAATATTTAACAACTGGTTCTCTTGAGACAAGTTAGTAGGGGCTGGTCCTGTACTTCCCTCAAAGCTACACTAGAAATTCACTTTTCATTGGCCCCAATCTCCATTTCAAGTATTCTTTTGAGGGAATAGAACTGGTCTCGGTATAATGCTAGTTCTCTCCCTTCAGGTCCAGAATGCCTCCTTCACTATTACTCTCCAAACAACATGGCACCTAAATGTGCTCCAGTTCTCTTGGCTCCTTAGGAACTTGGCTGAGTCATGAAAGTACTGTCCCCCAAGAAAAACAAAGTTTCTTGTTTTCCTATTCCTCTACCTCCTCGTAAGAAGAGGTGGACAGGGGCAGAGCCAAGATGGCGAACTGCAGACAGCGTCCTCTGTGAGCTCCTGAGACCTTCCCTCAGACCCAGACAAATTGAGCCTCTGGACTGGTTCGGGAGTGAGGGCCCCACCAAACTCTTGGACTACAACGCACTTCTATCAAAAATCTACTTTGAAAGAACTTCTGAGGTCAGTTTTAGACGGGCAGGGGATCAAGCCGCTCAAAGTGCTCAGACGCCAGTGCACAGCCGGGGTGCAAGTCTGGGCTGGGAAGGACCACAAGATTTTAGGCTGCAGGAAAGTCCTTGGGAGATGCTTGGGCCACTTTGCTCTGCTTGTGGGCAGGTGCTTTGGCATGTCTATCTTTGATAAAGGGTGGATTGAGAGCAGCTGAAAGCGTGGTCCTAGTGCGGATCTAGCCAGATCAGCCCCAGACCAGAAGTCAACTTGGAAAATTGCCCCAGGGCAAATTGAAATTGCTGCTGCTGCTGCAGAATTCCCTGCTGGTGACTGATACCTCAGCTAAACATCATGAGCAAGAAGAAGAGAGCTCTCAGCATAGACAGCTTTTACGGAGAGAAACTAGAGAAGTCCCCAGATCCTGAGATTCTGAAAACAATCCCAGATAAAGCCACAAAGGTGGACTTAAGCTGGTCTCCCTTTCAGAATGCTTACCTGGAAGATTGCATAAAGAATCTCAAAATAGAGCTAGAAGAAGATTGGGGAAATAAATTGAGAGCAGTGCAAGAAGGAAATATTGCCCTGCAAGAGATGTGGAAAACTGGAAAATAAGTCTGGTGAATTGGAAAAAGACAACAATTCACTGAAAAACAAAATTGGCGAATTGGAAAAAAATGCCAACTCACTGGAAAATAAAAATAGTGATTTGGTAAAAGATAACAATTCACTGAAAAACAAAATTGGTGCATTGGAAAAAGTCACCAACTCACTAGAAAATAAAAATAGTGAATTGGAAAAAGATAACAATTCACTGAAAAACAAAACTGGAAAAATGGAAAAAGAATGCAATGAACCAAAAAATTCAATTGGGCAGTTACAAAAGGAGCTAAAAAAGATAACTGAAGGAAATAATACCTTAAAAATTAAAATTGAACAAATTGAAATGAATGACTCAATAAGACTTCAAGAATCAGTCAAACAAAAACAAAAAAATGAAAAAATAGAAGAAAATATGAAATATCTCCTAGGAAAAACAACTGACTTGGAAAACAGATCCAGGAGAGACAATCTAAGGATTATTGGACTCCCTGAAAGTCACAATGAAAAAAGAACCTTGATGCAATCTTCCAGGAAATCATGAAAGAGAATTGCCCTGATGTTTTAGAATCAGAAGGCAAAGTTGGCATTGAAAGAATTCACCGATCACCTCCTGAAAGAGACCCCAAAATTAAAACCCCAAGGAATATCGTGGCCAAATTTCAGGACTATCGCACCAAGGAAAAGATATTACAAGCAGCTAGAAAAAAAAACATTTCAAATACCGAGGAACTGTCATTAGAATTACACAGGATCTGTCAGCTTCCACATTGAAGGATAGAAGGGCCTGGAATCAGATATTCTGAAAGGCAAAAGAACTTGGATTCCAGCCAAGAATAAGCTATCCAGCTAGAATGAGCATCATCTTCCAGGGAAGAAGATGGTCATTCAATGATACAGGAGAATTTCACTTATTTCTAATGAAAAGACCAGATCTGAACAAAAAATTTGACCTCCAAATACAGAACTCAAGAGAAGGATAAAAAGATAAAAAGGAAAGAACTCTAGAGAACTATATCTCTACTAGGGGTATCCTTAAAGAGTGGGGGTATAATTTGATTTTACTTTGATAATAATCGAAAAGAAATTAGAGGTGGAAAGTATATCATACTGTAAAAAAAGGGGGGAAGGGAAAGGAGGTAAAATAAAGTAAAAAAAAGGAGGTAAAATAAGGCAAAGTCTCATGAAGAGACATAGAAAATCTAATATAATTGAGGGAAAGAAGGGAGGGTGATGAGTATTGTGTAAATCTTACTCTCATTAGATTGGGCTCTAAAAGAGCATATCAGACACATTTGATTTCAGGGAAAAACTTGGCCCTCTGTATAGGGAAGTAGGAGGGAAAGGAGGAAAAGAAAGGGATAAATTAATAGAATGATTAGAGGAAAGGTGTAAAAAAGAGGGAGGGTTCTAAAGGGGGGAGGACTGTTAGAAGGAGGTAGTCATCAAAAATAAAATACTGGGGAGGGGGGAAGGGAGTAAGAGGAAAGGGAAGAGAAAAATATAACTTTGGGTAAATAAGATGGCAGGAAATATAGATATAGTCATTTTAACTGTGAATGTGAATGGGATGAACTCTCCCATAAAACAGAAATGGATAGCGGACTGGATTAAAAGCCAAAATCCTACAATATGTTGTTTACAAGAAACACATTTAAAACATAGAGACACATACAGAATGAAGGTAAAGGGCTGGAGCAGAATCTTTTATGCTTCAAGTGAACAAAAAAAAAGCAGGGGTATCAATCCTTATCTCAGATCAAGTAAAAGGAAAAATAGATCTAATTAAAAGAGATAAGGAAGGAAACTATATTTTACTAAAGGGTACCATAGACAATGAAGCGGTAACAATACTAAACATATATGCACCAAGTGGTATAGCATCCCAATTCCTATAGGAGAAAATAACAGAGATGCAAGGAGAAATAGACAGTAATACTATACTAGTGGGGGAATCTCAACCTTGCTCTCTCAGAATTAGATAAATCAAACCACAAAATAAATAAGAAAGAAGTTAAGGAGATAAACAAAATGTTAGAAAAGTTAGGTATGACAGATCTCTGGAGGAAATTGAATGGTGATAGAAGGGAGTATACTTTTTTCTCAGGGGTTCATGGAACTTATATGAAAATTTATCATGTGTTAGGGCATAAAAACCTCAAAATCAAATGCAGAAAAGCAGAAATAGTAAATGTATCCTTTTCAGATCATGATGCAATAAAACTCACATTTAATATAAGGCCAGGAGAAAATAGACCAAAAGTTAATTGGAAATTAAATAATCTAATCCTGAAGAGTGAATGGGTGAAAGAGCAAATTATAGACACTATCGATAATTTCATCCAGGAGAACGACAATAATGAGACAACATACCAAAATTTGTGGGATACAGCCAAAGCAGTTATAAGGGGTAACTTTATATCTCTAGATGCTTATTTGCATAAAATAGAGAAAGAGAAGATCAATGAATTAGGGTTACGATTAAAAAAAAAAACTAGAAAAAGAGCAAATTAAAAACCCTCAATTAAATACCAAATTGGAAATTCTGAAAATAAAAGGTGAGATTAATAAAATTGAAAATAAGAAAACTATTGAATTAATAAATAAAACTAAGAGTTGTTTTTTATGAAAAAACCAACAAAATAGATAAGCCTTTAGTTAATTTGATCAGAAAAAGGAAAGAGGAAAATCAAATTGTTAGTCTCAAAAATGATAAGGGAGAACTTTCCTCCAATGAAGAGGAAATTAGAGTAATAATTAGGAGTTACTTTGCCCAACTTTATGCCAATAAATTCGATAATCTAAATGAAATGGAGGAATATCTACAAAAATATAGATTGCCCAGGTTAACAGAAGAGGAAATAAATTATTTAAATAGCCCCACTTTAGAAAAAGAAATAGAACAAGCTATTAATCAACTCCCTAAGAAAAAATCTCCAGGGCCAGATGGTTTTACATGTGAATTCTACCAAACATTCAAAGAACAATTAATTCCAATACTATACAAACTATTTGAAAAAATAGGGACAGAAGGTATACTACCAAATTCCTTCTATGATACAGATATGGTGCTGATAGCTAAACCAGGTAGGGTGAAAACAGAGAAAGAAAACTATAGACCCATTTCCCTAATGAATATTGACGCAAAAATTTTAAATAAGATTTTAGCAACAAGATTACAGAAAGTTATCTCCAGGATAATACATCTTGACCAAGTAGGATTTATACCAGGAATGCAGGGCTGGTTCAATATCAGGAAAACTATCAGCATAATCAATTATATTAATAACCAAACTAATAAAAACCATATGATTATCTCCATAGATGCAGAAAAAGCATTCGATAAAATCCAACACCCATTCCTATTAAAAACACTAGAGAGGATAGGAATAAATGGGCTTTTCCTTAAAATGATTAGTAGCATCTACTTAAAACCATCAGCAAGTATCATATGTAATGGCGACAAACTAGAACCATTCCCAATAAGATCATGAGTGAAACAAGGCTGCCCACTGTCACCATTACTATTTAATATTGTATTAGAAATGTTAGCTTTGGCAATAAGAGAAAAAAAGAGATAAAAGGAATTAGAGTAAGTAATGAAGAAACCAAATTATCACTCTTTGCAGATGACATGGTGGTATACTTAGAGAACCCTAGAGACTCAACTAAAAAACTACTAGAAACAATTCACAACTTTAGTAAAGTTGCAGAATTCAAAATAAATCCACATAAATCATCAGCATTCTTATATATTACCAACAAAGTTCAGCAGTAAGAGATAGAAAAAGAAATTCCATTCAGAATAACGGATGATAGCATAAAATATTTGGGAATCTATCTGTCAAGAAAATGTCAGAAACTATACGAACTAAACTACAAAACACTTTCCACACAAATAAAATCAGACCTAGTCAATTGGAAAAACATTAAGTGCTCATGGGTAGGCAGAGCGAATATAATAAAAATGACAATACTACCCAAACTAATTTACTTATTTAGTGCCATACCAATCAAACTCCCAAGAAATTATTTTAGAGATCTAGAAAAAATAGTAGCAAAGTTCATTTGGAAGAACAAAAGGTCAAGAATTTCAAGGGAATTAATGAAAAAAAGACAGATGAAGGTGGCCTTGCTGTACCAGATCTAAAACTATATTATAAAGCAGTAGTCATCAAAACCATTTGGTACTGGCTAAGAAATAGAGTAGTTGATCAGTGACATAGGCTAGAATCTCAGGACAAACTAGGCAATAACTATAGCAATTTAGTGTTTGATAAACCCAAAGACCCCAGCTTTTAGGATAAGTACTCACTATTTGGCAAAAACTGCTGGGAAAATTGGAAACTAGTGTGGAAGAAATTAAGACTGGACCCACACCTAACACTGCACACCAAGATAAGATCTAAATGGGTTCATGATCTAGATATAAAGAGTGATATTATAACCAAATTAGAGGACCATAGGATAGTTTACTTCTCAGACCTATGGAGATGGAATAAATTTATGTCCAAAGAAGATCTGGAACTCTTAATTGAACACCAGATAGATAACTTTGATTATGTTAAGTTAAAAAGTTTCTGTACAAACAAAACTAATGCAGACAAGATTAGGAGGGAAGCATCAAATTGGGAAATCATCTTTACATTTAAGGGTTCTCATAAAGGTCTCATCTCTAAGATATATAAAGAATTGGCTCACATTTATAAGAATTCAAGCCATTCTCCAATTGATAAATGGTCAAAGGATATGAACAGACAATTTTCAGATGATGAAATTAAAACTATAATCATATGAAAAGGTGCTCCAAATCACTATTGATCAGAGAAATGCAAATTAAGATAACTCTGAGGTACCACTACACACCTGTCAGATTGGCTAAAATGACAGGAAAAGATAAAGATGAATGTTGGAGGGGGATGTGGGAAGACTGGGACACTGATGCATTGTCGTTGGAGCTGTGAACGGATCCAACCATTCTGGAGAGCAATTTGGAGCTATGCTCAAAAAGTTATCAAACTATGCATACCCTTTGACCCAGCAGTGTTTATATTGGGCTTATATCCCAAAGAAATCATAAAAGAAGGAAAGGACCCCACATGTGCAAGAATGTTTGTGGCAGCCCTTTTTGTAGTGGCAAGAAACTGGAAATTGAAAGAATGCCCATCAATTGGAGAGTGGCTGAATAAATTATGGTATATGAATGTTATGGAATATTATTGCTCTGTAAGAAATGACCAGCAGGACGATTTCAGAGAGGCCTGGAGAGACTTGCATGAACTGATGCTGAGTGAAATAAGCAGAACCAGGAGATCATTATTCACAGCAACAACAATACTATACGAGGATCAGTTCTAATGGACATGACTCTCTTCAACAATGAAATGCTTTAAACCAGTTCCAATAGTTCGGTGAAGAGAGCCATATACACCCAGAGAGAGGGATGTGAAATGTGGACCACAACATAACATTTTTATGTTCTCTATTGAGGTTTGCTTGCATTATATTTCCTTTATCAGATTATTCTTTCTTGTAGATACGATTTCTCCTGCACAAAAAAATGATGCAATAACTATACATATATTCGATTTCTTAAGTATTCTAACATAATTATCATGTAGTGGATATCCTGCCATCTAGGGGAGGGGTGGGGAGTAGGGGGGAAAAATTTGTAACAGAAAGCTTTGTAAGGGTTAATGTTTAGGAATTACCCATACATATGTTTTGCAAATTAAAAAAAATTAAAAAAAAAAGAAGAGGTGTACGGAGTTGAATTCTGGTACTTGCTGCAGAAGAATGAGGTGAATAAAGAAGGAAAGAATATTCTGGGTGAAGCATCATCTGCAGCAAAAGAAATACTAAATAAACATGTAGTGGACTTCCTGCCATCTAGGGGAGGGGAGGGGACTAGGGAGGAAAAAATTGTAACGTAAAGCTTTGTAAGGGTCAATGTTGAAGAACTACTCATACATATGTTTTGCAAATAAAAAGCTTTAATAAAAAAAAGAGAGAAATACTAAATAGATGCCAGATATTGTGTATTCTTTCAGAGCTTGATGGTGGACTGGAAGCTAAAGGAACAAGTTACGGATTAGAGATTAGTCTTCTCTGCTGTTGGGTCCCTGGTTATTATCTCATTATTGTTCTTTGTATCTTAGACCAGTAATGTCAAACTTAAAACATTACCTGTGTTATATTATATTTTAAAAATATTTTCCAATAACATTTTAATATAGCTCAGAATGTACTCAGTGTTGCTGACTGTTTATAGGGGTTTGATGACACTATCTTAGACTATGGAGAAAAATAGGATACTCTTGCCTTATGTATAATTCTTATTTTTGGTATTGTTTGAGAAATTATGAGATCAGAAAAAAAAGTCTAATATTTCATGTTGTTGGTCATGTGACCCAGAAGTCCTCTTTACATGAAGCTTTTCCCCTTGAAAATGAAAGAGATCTACTCACTAGTTTAAGTCTATATCATGTATATTCCTAACACTATAACTTTAATTATACAGTTTCCTTTCTCTCTATCCCCAACTTTTAGTACTATGCTTTTTCCATCTGTCTTAAAATTCTTCCCTTCCTTTGGAATCTTAAGTCCTACCTCCTTTGTGAATTCTGTCCTAATTGTCCTCAATGCCACTATCATTTTTCACCTTATATCTTGCTAGTTATCAAATCTTGTTTGTAAACCTTTTCTCACCAACTATTTTTGTGTTCCCTTTGTGATCAAGGTATCTCATATTCCTTTATTTCTACAGAATACCTTGTAACATAAAACCTTGTACATAGTAGGTACTCAAGCAAAGTCAAGTTTTTTATCTTTCTTTGTATCCTCCAAACTTAGCACAAGTAAGTGCTTAATTAAGACTTATTGACTGACCCAGGAAAGTCTACTTTCATCAATTGCCCTATAGTTGCTGGTTTCAGGAGTCTATTTCCCCTTCATTTAGTATTCAAATCAATCAGTTTGCTGGACAATCATTTACATCATGACCTATCAGATTGCTAAAGCAAAATTCTCTGCTCAGCAAGCCTGATGCTTCTTATTGAAACCTCTCTTAAAGACTGCCTTCTCCCAGCTTCAAATGACTCAACTGGCTAACTTCCTTCAGGTAGTCAGGCAGAAGTCTTGTACAATGCCTAATACTTAGTGTAGAAGTGGTGATACCCTGTGTCTTATATGAGGAACCAAAAATAAAATGAACAGCTGCCTCAGAACTCTAATATATCTTTAATCTTGTTTTATGACATAGACCATATTAGTAGTCTACTGAAGTCTATGGACCTCTTGCCAGACTGTTGAAATGAATAAAATAAAATACTTAAGATAAAAATAGAAACCAAAAGTTGATGAAAATAAAGTTATACATATATGTGTATGTGTGTTTTTTCCATCCAAGTTCACAAACTCCCTCCTTTCTTGAAATCTGTTCATAGGTCTGTACACCCCAGGTTAAGAACTCCTGTTCTAGCAGTTCCTAAGCCATGGGCTTTCTTCCCCTATTAAAGGCATCAGCCAGTCAATTGCAGCCCCTCCTAGCTACCCAAACATCAAGGATACTCATTCTTGATTTGAGTATATATGGATCCTAAACATGAAGTGACAATGTTCCTGGAAGAGCTAACATCTGCTTTTACTCCTCCTGAGAAATAAGGATATCTAATCATTGACTCTTCTAGAGTAGCCAGTGAAGTTGACCTGCTCTCAGGAACCTTATTGTTCCATGAATTCAACAATGAGAGTGGTACCTTCCAGAGCTCATTCTTCCATGATCTGAACCACCCTGACAAACCCATCCAAGGTGACAGAGAAAGGAAGCATCACTCCTCCAAAGCTTCGCCGGTGCATCTATTGGGTTGCCCAACACCCCCTAAATCAATAATCTTGGGAAATGGAAAACCAAAGACAGCTCAGTTGCCCTCAACTCTGACACATCATTCTCGACAATCTTATCTTCCAGTTCTCAATAGGACTCACTGTGTGGGTATACACTTTCTGTAAGATTAGGGCAATATTTCTCTGCATCATAATAACCATGCAGTTGAAGGAAGTTCACAGAAAACTCCCACCGTACCAAAGATTTCCATTCTCCTTACTGAACCTTAGATATTGTTCTCATGGTTCTCTCTGGTACAGTGGGTTTCCAGTCTAGGGCTTCTGTAATAGAGTGGATTCCCAGATTCTACATTTCTAAGTATGCATTCTTTGCTTGCATACTGAAATGCAAATGTGAAACATGTACTTGCTACTTTTTCTGCTTCCATTTTCCTATAATCAAAGCATCTAGATGGCTTCCAAACAATGTCAAATGCACCTACCTACTTTCTGATACTTTTAAACATTACCAATCTCTCATGGAATTGTAACCAATCCCTCTACTTGCAGCTTACTTTGCAAGAGGGAGAAATGGGAAGAATATCTTTCCATGGAAGTGGCTATACTAGCAAGACTTGCATCTGTCCTCCCCTTTCCACCCTGACACCAAATTTTATTAGCATATAACTGAAGTACTAATTTTATTTCTTTCTACAAGAAATGGTATGACACAATGGGAAGAAAACTGATTTTGTATCAAGTTCTGGATTCAAGTCTCACTCTGTGTAAATTTGGGAGAGCAGTTACTCTCTCAGTGTCCTAAACAACTCTTTTTTGTTTTCTTTCTTTATTTCTTTTTTTGTTTGCAAGGCAACTAGGGTTAAGTGACTTGTCTGGAGTCAGACAGCTAGTAAGTAAGTGTCTGAGGGCAGATTTCAACTCAGTTCCTCCTGATTCCAGGGAAGTGCTCTATTTACTGCACTATCTAATTGCCCCTTAGCAAATACTTTAAGATTAAATTGCATTGTAGTGGAATTTCTTCTGCTACACTTTATCAGCGTGGTTCCCCATACATATTAAATCACAGGTCTAATCTGGTAACTTTTTTGCTTTAAAAAAAAAAAGTAATCCATAAAAGGAAATGAAATTCTCATGCTCTTGAGAAGAGAAAGCAAAGTATAATAGGAACACTATTGAACAATTTAATGGAAGACCTAGCTATTAATTGTATAGTGCTGGGAAAATCACTTCCCCATCTGAGCTTCTGACTTTTTATGTATAAAATAAGGACAATAATACTAAAATGCCTATAGCACAGGATTATTTTGAGGATCAAGTGAAATATTTTAGTGCATTTAAGATTTTATAGATGTAAGTGCTCCCTCCAAAAGTACCACTTACAACGCATCCATGCCTTCCAAGTCTGTGTGTTTCTTGTCCTTGTTCTCCTTTAAGTCCTTTACAATGGTCTGCTCAATATGCTGGGGAGCTTCTTTGGAATATTTTTACAATATGTTGGTACTCAGTGAAGCACGCAAACTGATCTTCCCTCACTTCCTTAGCTTTGTAATTGGCCCACATCCCATTTCAATTGTGTGTTTATTAGAGGACATTGTTTAGTATTACTTTTGGTATGCAATTCTTTGTTGAAAATATGCCTTAGTCTATTTACCTCTACCATGTGTCTCTTCATTGCACTCTGGGGGATGCTTAATTTTAATTCTTCCATAACTGTGAGAGTGCAAGTAAAGAGCTTTATAATCACAAAGCACTTTATAACCATAAATGTAATTTAGCATTACCACCATCCTCATCATTTTTATGGAAAGGAGAGGAAAATATCATGAGAAGAAAATAAATATTTTTTTAACATCTAGAGCCATTGAAAAAGAAATAAGTTTAGTGCTCCATATGACTGTATTTAGGATTTTATTTTCTGTAAGATTATTTGATATTATTCTAGCATTGCAGATAATAAGGGGAAAAAAAGACATCAAATCTCAGTGGGGGTGGGGGATTACTGTGGTCAGAATTCTGACATAGATGGGCCTGCTTACTAAAATTTCAGATAGAGCAGGAACTCATAACTGCTGTGGACCCTTAGCATAATTTAGTCTGGTGATATTCACAAACATTATCAATATTTCTGAGTTTACAATCACACCTTTGACTGTTGACTTAAAGCATCTAGTTTGGTTCAGGCTACTGGTGATGTTTACACTTTAGAATCTATTATGCATAGAAAAATTAGGGATTATCTTTGACCTGGGTACCACATATTTTTATGCAAAACTAAGTAGGGTTATTTATTCATTTAATCAATTCCATATGTTTGCTATCATCATCGCTATGTTGAGCAGATCTGATTTCTACTGAGGTCAAAATCAACATTTTCCTGCTCTTCAGGACTGTGGTTCTGATTGTTAACGCAGATAGCCTGGTTGGCATTCAAATAATGTTAAGCTTTTATAACTTGTGCCATGAAAGGGCATTAGTCCTTCCGAGAGGTCATCTATTATATATACAAAGACAGATTCAAGAGGAAAGTTATCCTCCTCAGTTTAGTAATTCCCCGAATGAAACTATAAAAAAGAGAAGATATGAGTTTTGTTTTGTATTTTTCCATGTTAGCTTAAAGGAAGATTTGGGAAAGAGAGGACAGAGTTGTAATAATATCAGAGTATAAAGGGGACAGAGAGGTAATCTTTTCCAATATGAACTTCAAGTCAGCAAGAATTTCAATGATTATTCTGTGTCATATACTGTTCACAGTGCTAGTTATTCAATGAAAAACATAGTCCCTGCCTTCAAGGAACTTTTATTCTATTGTAAGAGACCTACAAGGTTTCTTCCATACCTTCCTCCATACTTCCAAAAATATAAGATATATAGAAAGTAGATGGGAAATACTTAGTAGGGATAGGAAGATGAATTGGCAGCTGGAAGGGTTAGGAAAGGTCTCTTGGAATAGCTGGGACTTGAACTGAGACTTGAAGAAGGATCAATTATTTAACCAGACCTCTAGTCAACAACAAATGTTTGCCTGAAGAAGTCTAAGGGAAAACCCACAAACTCCCAAAGTAGCTCTTGTACTTTAAAACAGTCATCATGGTTTGGAAGTTTGTCATTATTTCAAGTTTAGATTTAACCCGCTGCACTTTGAACTATTGCCTTTAATTTGTCCTCTGAAATCAAGCAGAAAAAGTCTAACCTCTTTCCCAAAAGACTATCCTTCAAATATATGAAAGAGCTATTCCATTTTCCCTAAGCCTTCTTATCTCTAAACTAAATATGCCCAGTTTCCTCAATTGACCTTGACTCAACTGACTATAGTGTGGACTTCAGCCCTCTCATGATCCTAATTTCCTTCTTCCAGAAGCAGAAGAGTTTACTTCTGTCATCCTTCAATGTAAAACCCATATCAATTGTATAATCAAAGTATATCAATTGCTTGGGACACAATTTTTCTCTAAATGACCCTAGGTTTTTATACCCATGGCTCCTATAACAAGCACTTGTAAAACTGATTCATCTCGTGCAAAACTTTACATTTATCCTGGTTAAATATCATTTTAAAAAAGTTGTTCTATAATTCTGGTCTGTTTATATGAGAAGCTGACTTTCCTTTAACTTGTCAACTAATATTAATATAATCTGCAAATTTAATAAGCATAGACTTCACAGATTTAATCTAAGACCTTGGAAAAAATACTGATTGCCAAGATCCAAGGACAAACCCCTAGAGTGGACCACTAGAACCCCCTCTCCTAATTGATATTAAGCTATGAAAGATTGCTTTTTAAGTGTGACCATTCAACTAGTTTTGAATATAATCATGGCATGGAGATTAAAGTACTGAATTTTTAATTAGGAAGACCAGAATTCAAATTATGTCTTTGACACTTAATTGCTATACAATTATGAACAAACTAAGCCAAAGCAAAATTGAATAACAACAAATTCTAAGGTACCACCTCCCATCTATTTTATTGGTTAAGATAACAGAAAAGAAAAATGATAAATGTTGGAGGGGATGTGGAAAAATTGAGACACTAATGCATCATTAGTGAAGATGTGAAATGATTCAACCATTCTAGAGAGCAATTTGGAATATGCCCAAAGGACACAGCCTTTGATTCAGCAATACCACTATTGGGCATGAATCCTTAAGAGATCAAAAGAAAAAGAAAAGGATTTATGTGTACAAAAATATTTATAGCACCTCTTTTTGAAGTGGATTAGAATTTTTTTGGAATTGGAATTGGGATTTGGAATTGGAAAATTTTGAAAAGAATTGGAATTTGAGGGGGTACCTATAAATCAGGGAATGATTGAACAAATTATGGTATATTATTATAATGGAAAACTATTGTGCTATAGAAATAATGAACAGAAAAACCTGGAAAGATTTACATGAACTGATGCAAAAATGAAGTGAACAGAACCAGGAGAACATTATATACAGTAACAGCAATATTTTACAATGGTCCACTGGGGGGGGGGGGGCGACCCAAAATGGCGAAATGCAGACAGCCTCCCCTGGGAGCCCCTGAGACCTTCCCTCAGACCCAGACAAATTGAGCCTCTGGACTGGTTCAGGAGTGAGGGCACCACCAAACACTTGGACTACAACGCATTTCTATCAAAAATCTACTATGAAAGAACTTCTGAAGTCAGTTTTAGACGGGCAGGGGATCGAGCAGCTCCCAGCGCTCAGAGGCCAGTACACAGCCGGGGTGCAAGTCCGGGCCTGGGAAGGACCAGAAGATTTTAGGCTGCCAGAAAGTCCCTGGGAGACGCTTGGGCCACTTTGCTCTGCTTGCTGGCAGGTGCTTTGGCAGGTCTACCTTTGATAAAGGGTGGATTGAGAGCAGCTGAAAGTGTGGTCCTAGTGCAGATCTAGCCAGATCAGCCCCAGACCGAAAGTCAACTCGGCAAATTGCCCCAGGGCAAATTGAAATCACTGCTGCTACTGCTGCTGCTGCAGAATTTCCTGCTGGTGACTGATACCTTTGCTGAAAATCATGAGCAAGAAGAAGAGAGCTCTCAGCATAGACAGCTTTTACAGAGAGAAACTAGAGAAGTCCCCAGATCCTGAGATTCTGAAAACAATCCCAGATAAAGCCACAAAGGTGGACTTAAGCTGGTCTCCCTTTCAGAAGGCTTACCTGGAAGATTGCATAAAGAATCTCAAAAGAGAGCTAGAAGAAGATTGGGGAAATAAATTGAGAGCAGTGCAAGAAGGAAATATCTCGCCCTGCAACAGAGATGTGAAAAACTGGGAAATAAGTCTGGTGAATTGGAAAAAGACAACAATTCACTGAAAAACAAAATTGGTAAATTGGAAAAAATCACCAACTCACTGGCAAATAAAAATAGTGATTTGGTAAAAGACAACAATTCACTGAAAAACAAAATTAGTGAATTGGAAAAAGACAACAATTCACTGAAAAACAAAATTGGTGAATTGGAAAAAGTCACCAAATCACAGGAAAATAAAAATAGTGAATTGGTAAAAGACAACAATTCACTGAAAAACAAAATTGGTGAATTGGAAAAAGTCACCAACTCACTAGAAAATAAAAATAGTGATTTGGTAAAAGATAACAATTCACTGAAAAACAAAATTGGCAAAATGGAAAAAGAATGCAATGAACCAAAAAATTCAATTGGGCAGTTACAAAAGGAGCTAAAAAAGATAACTGAAGGAAATAATACCTTAAAAATTAAAATTGAACAAATTGAAATGAATGACTCAATAAGACTTCAAGAATCAGTGAAACAAAAACAAAAAAAATGAAAAAATAGAAGAAAATATGAAATATCTCCTAGGAAAAACAACTGACTTGGAAAACAGATCCAGGAGAGACAATCTAAGGATTATTGGACTCCCTGAAAGTCACAATGAAAAAA